>QJNZ01000397.1:0-83162 GCA_004155055.1 Monosporascus sp. CRB-8-3
TTTTAACCGGAACGCCCTCCTTGCTGCGACGTAACAACCACAACCCGTACGGCAAAAAGAATAGCTGGACGGGCTTCTCCCATACTGAATTACCCTTAGAAAGTCCATGACAAAATGTTGCGACCGGTAGTTGTTACATCGCAGCAAGGAGGGCGTTCCGGTCAATCAAGTCCGGGACCTTCTCATGGCTGCGACGCAACAACCACAGCCCGTACGGTCGAAAAAATTGATATACGGGTTTCTCCCATATAGAATACACTTGGGAAACCCGGTGCATAATGATACGACCGATAGTTGTGCTGTCGCAGCCCTGAGGGCGTTACGGTCGCCTATTTCCCAGATACAAACTTAACCGTATCGGCCCTAATTTTGATCCAAAAAAATTGAAAAAAGTCCTATACGTATATTAGTTTATATTCGACGCGTATATGAAGTTTTATACTTATCGGGCTTAAATTGGCTGCGTAATATTTTTTTATATTTAAATCCCTTAAATTTTTAAAAAAAATGGAAAAAAAGTTGGGAATTTTGGTAAGGGCGCCGAAAACGAGCCCACTTTTCTGCAACTTGAACTCAGGCCTCGCTGGCTCGATAAGGGATATGGGATTTGATTGGCTAATTTTTAGCGTAATACAACAGTACATTAGAAAACGAGCCAGCAGAGGCCTGAGCTAGCTGAGGTAACCTTTGTACAGTTAAACGTATATGTAAGGGCGATTGCCCCCAGACTTTTTCAGTCTCTCCTAGAATAACTATGCGCACTTTGCTAGATTCCTGTATTTAATCACTGTAACTGCTGACAATTATTATTAAATTAATTTATTAAATATAATAAGTTATAATGTATAATAAATAAAGACTTAAATTAAATGTTAAATTATATAAATTATAAGAATAAAAATTTCGTATTTAATATATATTTTTAAATATTACAGCGCTTAAACTTTTAAATAAAAAAGCCTGCTTTAATTTCTAAGACGATAAATAAAATAACATGTTAAAAAACCTAGAAATATGTTTAAAAAAAGCTCTTTTTATATATATTTAAATTATATAGTTTATAAGAGATATAATAAGGTTTCTTAGTTTTAACCTAGTTTTAAGTTAAAAGTTTAACTTAGTGCCGTAATATTAAAGCTTTAATATTTTATTAAACTGTTTTAAAAAGTTTTAATTAATATATTAAACCTTTATAATTATTTTCTAAGAGGAAACCCTAATTACGACTAGCCTAGCTAACTAACTATTAAACTAAGTCGTACGGTATATGTTCGCAGTTATATCGTAGAATTTTAAACAATGAAATAACTTAGTTACGTCCGGTAATACCAAGGGTGTCCTGGGTAACCAAGTTGTATTGCAAGCTGATTTTATCTAAACTATGGAATAATAAGTGTATATATCCTTCTTTGTTTTCTGTGGCTCACTGATGATCAGTTGATCCCCACTGAGCAGCTGATCACGTGATCTTGTAGGTCGGTGTCCGCCTTGTTCTTGGCCCGACCGTCTCTGAGGCCTGGTTTGGTTAGGCTGTGACACGTAGCCTAACCTTAAAAATAGGGCCTGATCTCGATAAAGTAAACTACGTGATATTAAATCGTTGGAACTCAGCCACTTTAAGCCGCCTGCCCTCATTTTTGCCCTTAACTTGCTTTTTTAAAGTGTTCACAACGCCCGCCAGCTATACGCTATTTTAGCAATGCCGCTTCTTTGTCTACCGAATGAATTACTTTATTGCATATCGGAAAACCTAGAATTAGAGAGAGATATCAACGCCTTCGCACAAGCCAACCGTCGCCTTTACCGGCTGCTAAATACCTATCTCTACCAGTACAACATACGACGGTTTGGAAGCTCGGCGTTAGTGTGGGCCGCCCTACATGGCCAAGAGGCAACGGCTCTAAAGTTGCTAAGAGAAAAAGCCGATGGCCAACCCACATGTGACGGCTACTGGACACCGCTCTGCGTGGCGGCAGCGAGTGGACAGAAAGGGATGGTAGAGCTGCTGCTGGACAAGGGCGCCGACGTTAACACGAAGGGTGAATATCACGGCAACGCACTTCAGGAGGCTTCAATTGACGGCCTCGAGCAGATTGTGAAGCTCCTACTCGACCAGGGCGCCGACGTTAACGCTCATGGTGGAGAGCATGCCAACGCACTTCAGGCGGCTTCATATGGAGGCAACGAACAAGTTGTAAAGCTGTTGTTAAACAAAGGCGCCGATATTAACGCGCAGGGTGGACGTTACGGCAACGCACTTCAGGCGGCCTTAGTTAAAGGCCGCGAACAGATTATAAAGCTGCTTCTCGATAAGGATACACACAGGTCTACGTAGGATAGTACATCCAGAACTCGCTCCTCTGCATGGCCAACCCAGGACACATGAAGTCATCCAAATGCCGGTACATAGATGCTATACCATTGATAGCAGAGTGCTTTTAGCTACAGAGGCTGGCCTTAAACCTAGCGAAGGGTCATCGCTCGAATCTCTAATTAAGTGGCGATGCAAAGATTCGGAGATGGACTTGAACACTACTTCGCTATGCAGAATGCAAGCTGGTAAGTGCTGACGAGGATGAATTTAAGCATGCTTACGTGTGATATGTGACAGTACTATGAAATAAAAGCGGTCTGTTGCGAATATTTGCGATTACCTAGCTCGGGGGGAGTAGAGAAAAGCTTTAGAGGAGTAGAGCCACATTTTTCTGAAATTATGTAGCGCAGATTTCGGGAAAACTTAAAAAAATTAAGAATAATTTTTATTTACATATTATAAATTTATAAAAAAAAAACAATATATATATAATAAATGTTATATTATTATAGGTATAATTTATGTACTTACGTTTTTTAAAAAAGCTGCGGATTAATTTTTTAACAAATGCGCTTGGCGTTTTCTACTCCCTCCGCGCTAGCCCCCGACCTAAGCTTGAGCCATCTGTGCGAAACTTGCGAAAGCGAGCAGCTTACCCGTACCTTCATACGATGTACCTGCTAGGTGCCTAACGGGTTTTTCGTCCGGCCTCCCGAGAGGTACGGTTTTTGGAAGTACTCTCCGGTCGCATTTGTGAGAAATCAATGGTGTATGTATATAGTGGATGGATCAGCTACATACATATAGCTAGATACCTGAATAGTACAAATTCTCGTACATGCTAGGTGCGTAACCTTACCTACAAGCAAGAACGGCTGGAGCGAATCCAGTACCTCCATTGAGTGTGTTGAGCTTGTTTGCCGAAATATCCAGAACTGGACCAGACAAATTTTCGCATATCATGTCGGCGAAAATAATACAGATAAGAAAAAAGAGACGATTTCTCCATTGCTTTCCATTTTCCTTTTATCAGACCTGGATTTTGCAGTGGTCTCGGGTGTGGGCTCCTATTGTCGGAACAGCTACGGATAAACAGATGAGCTGTCAACCTGCCATAGAATAAGAGTAGTTGCACAACAAGGGGGGTTCCTTTGATGGGCGGCATGATCTTGGGTCCAGTGTCATATCTGGACTGCATCGTCTTCTGCGTCTTCCTCACGCCGCAGCTGTTGATTCACGTTGGCCTCCTCAGGACAGTGTCCGTCATGCTATGGTGCCTGCCGTTTCTACGTGAGTTCGCCGCGTCCCGGTCGGTCATACATCGACGTGGATCCCGTACCTATTGACCAAGATGCCAGAAACCGAGGGACTGGGCTTGCTGATGGATTATGGCTAGTAATCAAATTACCCTACGGGTTCATCCGCGAGCGGTTCTTCATCAGCCGTAATGACCAGACGCCGTTCGTGCGGAAGGCGACGCCATTTGAGGACTTCGTTATCCGCTGCGTGCGCTACGCGTTCGCCAACATACCCCCTGGGATCGGGCGCGTCTTCTTCTCGAAGCCCGTCGCCCTGCCGTTCCTTAGGTTTCGGATGCTGCGCCACGGCTACCTGAGGTGGCCAGTCCGCTGGGATGAGCACACCACTGTAAGTCGACCACTGGCCCGACGGAATTATGGCGCGGATGCTCATTTGCCTCGAACTACAGGCACGTTTCAAGGGCATATGGATAAGAAAAGATCCTTCAGAGAAGCCCGACATTTGCGTGTTTTATGCACATGGTAAGGGGGATTCTTACAAAACGATTCAATTTTCACCACTTTGAATAGGCACTGACAGTGCGATTAGGAGGCGGATTCTCGATGGGCTCCTGCTTCTTCTATCTCGAGTTTTTGCTGACTTGGGCCAGCCTGCTGATCGAGGCTGGATACCGCAACCCAGCAATATTTGCGTTGGACTATACCCTAGTCCCCGAAGGTAGCTTTCCTACGCAGTTAGAGGAGGCGATTGCAAGCTACGAGCATGTGCTCTCGATGGTAGGAGATCCGTCCAGAATATGTCTCAGCGGTGACTCAGCCGGTGGAACTATCATGCTTAGCCTGTTGCTTCATCTATCCAGCCTGAGCCGCCATTCGGAGGAAATGAATGGACTGAGTTCGCTGCGTCTCCCGAAACCGGGCATGGCGGCGCTCATATCCCCTTGGATAACGCTGGTCTCCGATAAACACCGCAATACGGCGAGCGACTATCTTAATGCGGGTAGCCTGCATCAGTACGCGCGTCAATATTCCGGTGGTAGAGTTGCAGTAGATAATCCTCTAGTATCGCCAGGGAACTGCAGGGACGTATCATGGTGGAGGTATGCATGTCCCGACAATGGCATACACGTAGCATACGGTGCCGAGGAGGTTTTGTCGGGCGATGTACAGGATTTCCTCAAGTTCTTAGAGGCGAATCATATCAAGGTTAGCAGCAGGAGGGAGGTAGGAGACATTCATGCCTGGCCTGTCGCTTGTCTGTTCCTTAGCACTGATACAGAGGAAAGAAAGAAAGGCTTGAAGAATTTGATCTCTCACATTAGAGAGCATGTATAAACATACATAGAAGTGGATCACTCGGCCCGGCGTCAACGAGACGGCTGCTGCTTCGCGGTAGTGCCATGTCAGATTAGATCAAGTAATGCCTTCATCGATCGACACAGCAGTGGAGGAACCATAGCACATGAGTACTCGGCTTCTGAACTGCTGATAGCTGTTGGTCTCCGACAAGCTCTTTGTAATTTATCATCATCCATGACACCGAAGCATAAGATGGATAGATGCGGACGAGGCTCTGGATGACCTCGGAGAGAAGCAGCCTTAGAGTGTCAAATGCCCACACAGTCTGGTATCGTATACAAGTCTAGTTTTTGAATGCGACATGAATGCGACACTAGTCGCGTCGACCAAGCACGTGGGAAAATGAAGGTGTCTGGTTGAGTAGTACTGCTTCTGAGGCGATGTTTGGTCATTCACAGGTACCAGGCCTAGACATGAGTTGTGGTAAGGCTGAGCTGCGTCCCGGACCAAGTCGACCTTGACCAAATAACAGCTAATGTAGGTTGCCTGTTGTGAACTTCAAGGGACCAAGGCGCGAACCCGCGTGACGTGATACAAAAACTGATTTTGTTCTGGGTCTTGTAAACGGCGAGACCGGAGGGTTTTAAATCACCCAACCGAGGAAAGTCAGAATGTCTTGAACAATACCAGAACAATATTGAAAGTGAACCAGCGAATAAGGCTGCCGGGGCCGAGGCTGTGACAGTGACTGTGACAGCGAAGTGACGGAATCGCGTACTTACTGTTACTGCGTGCAGGCAGATATGTATGTGCATGTCAGCAAACCTGCATGCGATGACCCAAAAAATGATCGATCCACCTGACGAACGGGATGGAGTCTGCATGAGGTTGTGGCGGTGTCCATCGCAATACAAAAAGAACTACTAGGAACCCCTGCTACTGCATGGTGCTTGATTTTCGCATCTTGCTTACTAGGTACGTACGCATATAAAACAGCGGTCTTCGCCGCCCGTGCTCTGCAGCTTGATTTTGACATTTTGAGCAAGTCACAATAAGGGAGACTCGAGCCAGTGCTGGCTTACCTAACCTATCACAGTCTAAATACCAGTCCCCTGAGAGGCTATCGGCCGACTCATCAGCAAATCATAGTTCGTCCTACACCTAACAGCTGACAGCTGTTCCCCGCGACTCCCGTTGTCGAGTTCCACTTGGGCTTTCCCAGTCGCCCCGGTCCACCAAAATCTTCGACCATCCGTGTACAATAAATTACTCGTCACCTGACACCCTTTCTTCCTATTCCATCGCAGCCACAGCCCACTTTCACCACCCTAGGAAACCTTTTTTGTCTGAGCTTTTTTCTGCCTCAATTCGGAACCTTGCAACCGGCCTCGTTCCCATCGACCAGGCACCAGGCTTTTAAAATTCGAAAACCGACCGAGCACCAAGCACAGGTCCGTTACGCTGGCTTGAGCTGGGTAGGTACATATACACTGCATGACACTTGGCCCTAGAATACAATAAGAAGGCATAACCTGACAAGCAGCCGTGGTTATAAGGTTGCTTCCCGCTACCTTATATCCCCTCAACATACACGTATCCAAATTTACCGGTGGTCGTCTATACTAGGTACTCACATAGAAGTGCCCATGAGACTCCGGCTTGTATTGTAACCCAGAATCACAACCCAAGTCGATTCCATACTTCGGGTTGCTTGAGCCTTGAGCTAAATCAGGTCTCATCGTCATTGGCTTCTGCAATCCCATCTGTACCGGTATATATATATACCTCAATATCTGTACTGTACGGTGTGTGCCCAGAGCCTCTATCGCACGTACCTACCGTATATGACTGCAGGCTTTTGCATGGCCCAAGTCTCCAGACAGACGCAAAACGCGAGTCCAAGCCAAGGTCCTCTTATAATAAAGAGCACTTCAAGGTTGTTGTCGACTATCGAGACCTGCATTAGCCCCTCCATCCGATAAAGAACCCCTGCACTAAGTTCCCCTCCCCTCCACGGACGAACAAAGGCAGAAAAAGGCAAGCTCTCTGGCGCTGTGCTGTCTTTGATTAACCAGCCACACAGAACCATTTCGGGAGGAACCTAAACGCTTGTTTACGGTCTCGTCCTAAACCTAGGGGGAAAGGCCTAGAGGTGGCAATCTCGCACCTTTTGCTGCCCTGCCGTTTTATGCCGGAACCAAAACCATGTCAACTGAAGATGGTACATATGCGCCAAGGTCGCCCGACCTCTCTTTCTTAGCAGCCGGATCCGATATCCCTTCAAACGTTAATAGCTCCGAGCGCCCACAAATACCACCATCAGTCAATCTCTACTACCACAAAGCCACTGAAGGTGAATCACCAGGTGTTACCAAGCAGGCCAAGCCCCAACTCCACCATACTTCCCAATTAGGATATCAACCTCAATCACCACCACTACCACTAGTACAACCACAATCAAAACCGATATCAGCAGGAGCTGACCTTGGATTCAATAACAACCAGCACCACCACCAATTCACTCAATATTCTTCTAATCCATATCCACCTCACCCGCCATCTGTTCAACAGCCTCGCCCGGGATCATATCCGCAACAGCAGAGTTCTGCACCACCTATCTACGGAACTTCATCACAACAGCAAAGCGTTCCCCGACCTTACTACCCACCTTTTTCTGCGCCGACATCAGCAGCTGCTCAGTATCAAACGTCGCAAACTCAATTGGCAAACCCTCTTTATCCGCCTGCTGGTGTAGATCCGTCGTCTCACGCGCAGCCAACTGTATTAGGCCTTTCGGTATCGCAAACCCCAGTGGGACAAGGTCTTCACTCCCCGGCGGCACGAGAAACGTTACAATACGACGGCCACCGACAAGCTCGAATCCCGCATTCTGCAAACGCCATGCCCCCGCGAAAATCCGCACAGGTGGTGGCGAAGCAGCCAGAGGTCATGCCTTCGCCGGTCAAGACGAAATTCCCTACCGCCCGTATCAAGAGGATAATGCAGGCGGACGAAGAGGTCGGGAAGGTCGCCCAGCAGACGCCAATCGCCGTCGGCAAGGCACTCGAGCTCTTCATGGTGCAGCTCGTGACGAAGAGCGCGGAGGTGGCCCGGGAGAAGAATTCGAAGAGGATAACGGCACAGATGCTCAAGCAAGCGGTGGAATCAGCTAATGAATGGGACTTCCTGCAAGACATAGTAGCCAAAGTGAGTGAGAAGGAAGAGTCATCCAAGAGCGCCGCCGGCAGGGCCCGGCCAGAGAGCGATAGCGACGAGGAGGCGGATGCGGGAGAGCCTAAACGGAAGGGAAGAGGTGGCCGTAAAAAGAAAGCGCCGGCATGAGTTTCTAACTAGGGAGTTGCTTGGACGAGCTGGGCTCTTCACATCGTCGACGATACGATGGGCTATGGAATATAAACGGAAGGTTTGGACCTGCCCGGCGTTTGAGCGTGAAAGGCGTACATTGGCGTTGGTGGCGGCGCTTGGGGATCTCCATCCCTTCGCGAGGGGAGCTTTGATGTACAAGTCTGCACTCGGCCACATTCTTATTTACTCAAGTAGCCACACAATAAAAAGCCCCGAGGTACGTGGCAGTTGCATATGGAATCATGCAGGTGCTTGGTACAGTCATGGTTTGTACAAGGAGCTACAATGGCTATTATTCTCCGTCTGATGTGATGATGCGTGTATCTGCGATCAATAGCCTGTTCCTCTCCCTTCTTGTTCAGAAGACCACCGCCGCTTTGATAATGGGACAGGACTGTGCAGTCTACTTGGGGTTAAAAATGTATTCTCGCGATGTTTGCCTATCCGCATTGTAGACCTACCTGTCTCAATTACCAGGTAGGTACATATGTACATCACAATATATACACCTACTGTAGACGATGCGGGTGCCCCGCGCCAGGTAAAAGCTCCTGGAAGGTATAATGGATGAAAATAGTCAGGGTTAAACACTGGATATGGCATATAAGCATATTGCTTGAAGCCAGAAATTGTCTAAATACTGTAGCTAAAGAGGATCCCGAGTTAGCATTAATTTCCAAAATCTCGACGGGATGACAGATACTCTAAGGTTTTGCCGATCGAACAAACACTGTACCCTGTTCCCACAATTTGCGGTTCAGTGCCCCTTTCCAAGAACGCTTAACTTCCGTTAAAAACATCCTTGCCCACTTGAAAAGCCAATCAACTAATCAAGCCTTTTAAGTCTCCTCATTATTTTAGTAATGCACCTTTAATTTTTTTAGTTCACTTTATACGATGTACCAGTAGACCGCGGTTACCCATTAAAGCGGGCAGCCGGCAAAGCCCCAAGCGCGGCCAAGGCCCCAAGAAAAGAAACAATGGATGGTCGCCTTGAATGGTCAATTTTCCATATCGGGGATTGATGGATGGGGACTCGTACCGAAAGGACAGGATCGCTTATTACTATGCCGACAAGCTTAACGGGCTATTTGAACACCTTTACAATAGCTACGTAGACCCTATCGCGCGTTTTACATTACATACATGAGTAAAGATCATTCACACACGGAACGACGAATCGATCTGATCCGATACGAGAAACTGTCGACGCTTTCAGCGGCGGCCATGATAGAGGCTTTCCCTAATTGGTCCAGTTGATGTTCGAAGACCGAGGAGGCATCGCGCCTCTCATGATTTCTCTACTATTCTCGTGACGACACTTCGATAATGTCGTGGGAACTGCTCCAGCGCTTCATCGAGAGTGATGTCTTCAACCAGGACCCCTTCCTTTCCGTCTCATATCTGTCGTACGTGTCTTCCCTCGTCCCCGGTCCAAGCTGCGAGCTCGAGATTTTTTAGCCCCAGCATTGTGCTAACCTCTTTGTTCTTCTACATTACAGACGATATGCAGACCATGTCGGAATCCACTATGTATTATGCTCGAAGCTCCGGCAGTTCCCCTACGAGGATATCGAGTTCTTCCTCCCCCAACTATGTCATCTTATAATCAGCGTCGATAATGAGTCAATGGCTCTGGAGGAATTTTTGTTGGATCTGTGCGAGGAATCTGTCACTGCAGCATTACTGGTCTGTACATTGCGCCCGCAGAAAAATGAATACTCGGACATGGTTGCTAAACAGACGGTAGACTTTTTGGCTATTCCAAACCTACTTGCACGACCTCGCTTCGACTCCGCAAGCGCAAGCATTCAAGACCTGCCGGAGGGTTTACAATAAAGTCCAGCACGTCGTATTCGGACTCTCGGACGCGAGGCAGGACAAGATCAAGGAGAACATTCTCCCAGTCACCGTCCTTGCCAGTTTTGCGCTGGCCAGTATTGGCCTTCCTATCCTGTCACAATGGGCTGGTCCCCTGGCTGTCGCCCAGGCCAGGAAGGCGATACCTTCGGAGGATGTCATTTCCGAGACGAACATGCCTTCCAAGGTCACGAGAAGCCAGACAGTTACCGGGACTACTACGAGGTCGCGCCGGGCTAGGGAGGGGTACCAGGAGGCGAGCACGTCAGATGCGCCAGCCTCCGCACAATTGCCAGTCAGACCGCCGCACAGCCCCTTTCCAAGGACGCCGAGAACGCCGTCTTCCGAGCCGGGTCTCCAAGCCGTGCTTGAAACGCGAAAGCCGAACGGCATTGACAACCGGCTGTTGGATGCTCGGCTAAGTTCCACGTCTCTGCCTCTCCCCGAAATGAGAGAGATGAGATCGCCCCGGGTAGCGACGGGGCCCCCGACGCCGCTTTCTGCCGGTCCGGCTCGCCCCATTGACGCTATCTCCCGCAGACATTCCCACCACGTGAAGTCGGTCATAGGCCAGGCGGAGATGTCTTCGGCGCAGAAGGGGAGGCTGTTGCGACAGAACTACTTCCGTTGCCAGACAGCATTCCTGACCGCGCTCGAGGATATATCCAACCGACTTGTCATCGTGCCTAAGCCCGCTCGACTCAGCGCCCTGAGAGCTGAGCTGGCTCTGATCGCCAGAGATCTGCCCGCTGAAATTGACATACCAGTGATATGTCCGCCTTCACTTGTAGACGGCTTGCCTTCGAAAAGCCGACATCATCGTATCGTGAGAATCAACCCGGCGGAAGCTACCGTCCTTAACAGCGCGGAAAAGGTGCCGTATCTATTGATGGTTGAAATACTCCGTGACGACTTCACTTTCGACCCGGACTCCGTCGATAACCAAAGGCTTATAACTACCCTGCTGGCGGAGCAAGGATCTCGCAAGCGGATATTCGACCTGTCGGAGGCTGAGCGTTTACCAACTAACGATCCAGCGTCCGAGTCAACCATAGCCGAGGAACCCGATAGTGTCTTTGAGCCTACCTCTGGCGACCTGGGAAGTTCTCCGATGCTGCGACCATTCGATGATGAGGATGAGGCCGTGGCCAAGAAAAACGGGAAAATAAAAAATCACGCGACCCGCTCGGTCAACGCCCCCGGTATAAGTCTATCCGATTCAAATACGCCGAGGACATCGGGAACGTCTACTTCAGGGTCCAGTAGCCCAAGTCCGTTCAGGAAGGTGATGACAGTGCCGAATCCACGGAATACCTCTGTTGATCAGCCAGATTTCTCGGCTCTCGCAACCCATATGCGGACTGCGTCCCAGATGCTAGCTCAATTGGAAGCGACGAGTGGTAAACGGCCAAAGCATGAGGTGGCTGCCATTAGGTCCAAGATCATTGCCAGTATGCAGAGCTTGGAGGAAAAGAGTTTTGATCTTGATGATGGCCAGGGGCCGACGTTCGACTTGATTATGGCCAAAACGGCGGCATCCTCGGCATCTGAAGGGGGCAACGATCTTGACGACGACTTCGATCCGAGCAACGCAGCCGCTGGGGCAGCCAGGATGGAGAACGACGCAATGACCGGAGGCGTCCAGAGAAAAGGGGATCGGGATGATCCTAGCGCTGCCGTCTTTGGCGAGGCGTGGAACATGAAAAAGGAACGTATCCGGAAATCCTCCCCGTACGGGTGGATGAAGAACTGGGATCTCGTCAGTGTCATTGTCAAGACCGGGGCTGATCTGCGTCAAGAGGCCTTTGCTTGTCAGCTGATTCACGTATGCGACAAGGTTTGGGCCGACGCCGGGGTTCCTGTCTGGGTGAAGATCATGCGGATATTGGTCACTGGTGAATCTTCAGGGCTCGTCGAGACTATCACTAACGGTGTCTCGCTTCATTCTTTGAAGAGGAGTCTGACTATAGCGTCGATCGAGTCCGGGGTCAATCCCCGGCGGCGGTTTGCGACTTTGAAGGACCACTGGGTCAAGACGTTCGGCAAGCCGAACAGCGAACCCTATAAGGCGGCCGTGGACGCTTTCAAGCGCTCCCTCGCGGCGTACAGCATGATATCGTACATCTTGCAGTTGAAGGACCGCCATAACGGCAATGTGCTCATCGACAACGAAGGGCACATCATCCACATCGATTTCGGATTTATGCTTTCGAACTCCCCAGGCTCCGTCGGATTCGAGGCGGCCCCTTTCAAGCTGACGTACGAGTACGTCGATGTGCTGGGCGGGATCGGGTCACCCGATTTCGAGGACTACAAGAGATTGTGCAAGCAAGCGTTCCAGGGTAAGTAAGCTCGGAGGGGGGAGAGATGGGCGTCTATCTAGGCTAGCCACGTTTGCTTACTTCCTTTGGGCTAACTCGTGTCGTACCGCAGCGCTACGCCGCTCCGCGGACAACATCATCGACCTCGTGCGCATGATGGGCCGGGAGTCGAACATGCCCTGCTTCTCGGCGGGCGTCGCGCAGGCGACCAATGCCCTGCGCCAGCGCTTCCAGCTGCACCTGAGCGCCGACGAGGCCGAGAACTTCGTCGAGACGGACCTCATTGCCAAGTCCCTCGGCAGCTACTACACGCGACTGTAAGTCGATGTTACCCCTTTCCTTCTTAACCCCCTTACCTACTACCACCCATCCACCACCTCCCTCATGGCGCCCCTCCTTCTTTACTCATCCAGCGGAAACCGCACATTCGACTAACGACTAACGACCACCACAAAGCTATGACACGTTCCAGTACCGGACCCAGGGTATATACTAGACGACGCATACATACGTGCGTACCTATACACTTACCGACGATCAAAGGCAAGGTAAAGAAGGAAAACAGGCTTCGGGTCTTTCCGAAAGACACCTTCGGGTGGCGCGGGGAGCAAATGGCGATGGGGAGGGCGGGCAGGCAAGTAGGAAGGTAGGAGGTTGCCGTTGTAGTTGTTATAGCATCCGAAACGAACTGGCATCTGGGCGGCGTTTTTAGCAAGGGCAGGGGCGATAGAACGTCACGATTACTACTACTAAACTAGGATAAAATCTCCAGAACCCCGGGTTGGAACCGACATATATATATGTGCGTTGTTGCCGTGCTCGAGTCGTCGAGCGGGGAGGTCTCGCCCCTATCTATGTGTGCGCAAGTGTACCCGAGCAGATTGGATGGGATGATAGGGAGTCGCGTATATGGGACTTGTGGATATATGTATACATATCAATGTCTGGGCTTGTTATACCTGGGACCCGGGGCTGTGCTTGTCTGTGTTGAGGTTGTTTTTGTGTTGGGGTTGGGCTGGAGGTCGCCGCCGCCGTCAATCCTGTCTTCGTCCTCGTCCTCGTCATCGCCGAAGAGGGCTGTTCCGGATATTGCTGTTGTGGAGGGTAGTCCGTCGTCGTCGGCGAAATTGCGATTGTGCTGGTCCTTGTCGTAGAGGACCATCGCAAACATTGTTGCCGTAGGGACCTGTCGGCGTGAGGACCTCGTGAAGGGCTAGCCGTAATTGTCGGTTGACGGGTTCTCGTCGAGTGTAACTGGTCTATCATGGTGAGGATTTACTCGCCATGGAAGTCATACATAGTCCTGGTATCCATGCCTGCCTGCCGCAGTATACGAATCATCCTGATGGTAACTGCGGCTGCGTTCCGTCCCGTCGGGATCCATAGTTTCCCTGGTGGTCTTTCCTCTGCCCGAGATGTGGGAAGTTGGGGTTCGTCGGTAAACGAGGCCCATTGGATTCTTTTTCATACTTCATCCGGGCGGAGGGAGGGGAGCCGTCGAGTTGCGCCCTGCTGTAGATCCCGCCATTTTGAGTCTTGTCGTTCTGGACAACTTATCTGGGATGTGGTGGGCGTCGTATATAATCACATTTCTATTATGTTCGGTCTTCCCTAAAATCTCGCTCTCATGTGGCTAGGTTTGAGTATGCTCTTTGGTCTGCTTCACCGGCCGCTGTTGCTATGGCTACCTGTCCAGCTCTAGCCTGGATTTTATGTATTATTGACTCGTCATAGAACTTAGCTGTGGAGATGTTATCATTGTAGGGAAAATTCGTAAGGGGCATTTTGTATCGCCTACCTTATGCTCTTCACCCTCAACCGCAGTGCTTGCTAGGCTAGGTCGTAACCCCTTTGAATGCTTCACTGGCCGCACCGGCCGCACCTGGTCAAGCCATGGTGCCCTACTGAGATGAACGGGGGATTCCAAGCACTGTGTGTAGGTGCCAGGTGCCGAGCACTGTTTCCCGTGGGTCGACTGATCATAGTATCGCCAACCTTGTTTGCGCTCCTTCCCACTGTCGTAGCATGTCGTTAACGCAACCCGCCCTCGTGAAAAATAGGGTCCGCTTTTTCACTTGAAGTTCTCGTGAATTCACTTCTTCCCTCTTTTTCAGTGAATTCCCTCACATCATTTCGTTCTTTGACTGAGGTGCTTTGGTTATTTTCACCATCCCCTACCCATACTTGTTCACTTCCTTTCTTCTCTTCCGTCAACCATCGTTCACTGAAGCCATTGCGATTGACTTTTCCGTGTACCTTCTGTGCCTCTTCGCATCTTCATAAATCCTTCCATATCTTGGCCCTCATATACGTACTTCACGATGCCGTCCTCACCGCAGCAACAGTCTTCCTCGGCAAGCCAGGAGCCCCGTCTAGCCAATCATGCGTCTACCGCTAAGCGGAATGGCAAACGTAGCTGGAACCAATTCGAGTTGGACGCCGTGCTAGCGCTGATCTGTAAGGGCCACCACACCAGGGGCCTGATCGTCTTTACAGACAGGCTCAACATGGCTGTGAATGGCAGCTCTGGTGAAGAGGAGGATATCACCGTGGATGATGTACGAGAACTACTCGAGTTCCTGGAGGAGAGACACAAGGGAGCAAGTGAGTATTCCCACCCACGCTTTCCATTTCACCATACTTCTTCTCTCCTTCTGAACCCGTTTTCCCCGTCCCATGCCATTAGGCAGTTCCGAGCTTCTTAGGAGTCCCCCGGTTATGGGTTATGTGAAAACTTTGCCTTGACTAGAAAAGGAAGAAAATTGGTATCACTAACTCAGCAATCCAGTGCGTTTCATCGAGCGGCAGCCCGCCCCGTGCCGCATCACGCGCCGTCAGAAGCTCGTCTTCGCCCGGGAGCTGCCCTTCGACGGGTCCCTCCAGGAATGGACCGTCGGAGGCCGGCGCGAGGCCGAGATGAAGGCCAAGCCCGAGCGTCTCAGGCGCATGCGGACCCGCCGCCACGACCCGGATCGGCATAATCGGGTTGAGGAAGATGCCAGAAGCCGACGCGCTGCTCGTGAGATGCGTATTTACGAGCACCAGGGACGCAGGGACAAGAAGATCCGTACGCGTTCTGCGAATGGCGATGGGGTGCGCCGCGATCGCCTGCATCCGGACCGTAAGTTGAATATGAGATCCATGCCCGATCCGTTACTCTCTTCCTATCTCATAGACTAACAACTCAACAGAGGGACCCAGGTCCACTGTAGAGAACAACTGCGTAGGAGAGCAACCCACAAATACTCAGATGTGGCGCGATCAAGATCTCGTCCGCAGCCCTTATTACCGCGGTGATGACGTGCTCCCTCATCAGAAGCAGCAGGAACGCGATGAAGCAAGCGAGTATCGATCCAGCCCTGGTCCCTTACGTGAACCGGAGCCGCAGCCTGCCACGACCTATGCTGGCCCTGACTTCGATATGCCCTACTCTCAAATGGTCGAGCCTAGTTACTCTCTTGAGTTCGGTCTATTCGCCTATGGCGACTCCGGACCCGGTTATCCTCCGGACGCGGAATCTTTCCTTTAAATGGACGCGGCAGATTCCCCATGGGTTCTTTTGCAACGGCAACGTACGATTCATCATCAGTCTGCGTTGGAGGCTCCACGGCGGAGCTTCGTAACCCCTTGACTTCGTTCAATAATTGGTATCGCCTCACCTATAATCTCTCTGAGAGTTGAGGCATCTTTGTTTCTTTGCCAGATCGGATAGCGAACCACAAAGGAAACCTCGCCGGATTATCACTTTCACATAATATACCCCCCATAGACCTGGAGACTCATACCAAGACAAGCAGAGAAAATCCGGTTCTATGCTCAACAAAACTTAAGTAAGTTCGACAGCCTCACTTTCGACGCTCCTCTCAACTAACGAACGGGAGTGGCCTTTCCTTTGCGTACTTTCCTTTTAATTGCACTTCTCGTCCCCCCGACACGTGCTAGGCGCACTTACCCACGATCATCTTCTACTACAACCACAAAAAACAATTGTAACCGCCTCCTTTACGATAGCCACAATATACGATGGAAACCCCCCGCCCTTGTGGCGCCATCAGGCGCTAGGGTTCATAACTCGGACCTATGACTCTTATCACCCCCCGGGAATTCCCGCCTAAGCCGTCTCACCCGACTGCGCAACGCCCATCTACCTACTGGACTGCGGGATGTGGGGGCCCCAGCGGCTGGGCTGACTACGCAGACTTCCCATCTCCGACCAGGACCGCGGGAATCTTAAAGGGGGGGGGGAATGAAGCCCTGCAGTTTCCGGCCCTCCTCTATGTTGGGGTTTTGGTCGGGCGTTGTGTACGCGTGCGTGTGTGTGTGGCCTGCCCATCGGAGTGGGAGGCCGGACATATGCAACGCAACCGCAAAAGAGAGCGAACAACGGTCAGTCGCGCGTACCTTGGCATTCCGGTTTCTACATGTGCATGCGTTCGTGCGCGGTTCCGATGCATATGCGCGCCCCGGTCCACTCTCCTATCTCATACATGCGTACCGTCGGATCCGCCGTCTTGGATGGGGGCGGAAAAGGAGAGAGGTAGCGGTTATCTCGGTCTCCCCCATCTCCCGCAGGAACCTGACTGGCCGGCCGCTGGGAGGTGTGTGCATGGACTGGACTTTTGCGTTGCCGAGCAGACGCACATACCTACAGTTCCCTGCCTGCTCGCCTCACCGCGGCACCGTCTCCCTTGCGCTCTCGCATATATGGTTGACGTGCATACACACGCACGTACATCGCGCATCTGGGGGCCGTCCTACACCCCCGGGTAAGAGTAGTATTCCGGATCTAGACGCAGGATGGATGGATTTAGAAGGTGCCCTGCTCCGTTTTTTCTCATCCGCGTGTATGTATGTCAAGGCTTGGGACCGACTGGTTGGCAGCAGGGGTTGGCGATGAACTTCTTTTCGTACGGATGCAGGGAGGATATAGACAGATACCCCAGAATAGTTAATTTTCCTATCCGTTTCCTACCTAATCGGAAAGTCCACTTTTACGAACACCTCGTATCTCAGCCTCGCCTCGCCTTTCGCCTTGTCGTATCTATTGTGGAGATGGTTCTACCCATCTGCTTGCTCGCCTGCTTTGTCTCGTATAGCTCGTTTACGGGCCTTGTCGGCCCAGATCGCTCTCCCTTGTTTATTGTTTTCTCTCCCCTCGCTACCTAATCACGCGGAGTCATACGCACATGTGCGCGCGGGCTATCAAGTGATGTTGCGTAATTGTGTTACGAGAACGAGACAGGGGGGAGGGCTGGGACTACCCTCGAGACGTTCGATAAACCCCACGCCATGTTACCGCTACACAGCCTACTTGCCTTCCTGCCCGTGTGACTGCGTGCTTTCATGCGTGACACATATGAGATGGGATGACGGATGGGAAGGGAAGGGAAGGAACGGTCCTTGACCGAGCAAGTGAGTCCAAGAGGGAGCGGGAGTGAAGGAGGGAGGAAGTACAGCACACTGCTGCTGCTACTGCTGCTGTATGACTTTCCACGGCAGCAGCGCAGACGACGCAAACACCACCCCTGCCATTATCAGACGAAACAGAATGAGCGCCGAGCCGCTGCTTGCTGACCTCACTTACTTACCATATATCGGCCGAGTCGGCCGCGCCACTGGGGCGACTGGCTCCGTCTGAATCGACCGTACCCATTCGGCGTGTCTCCATGCCTAGCCAACCAATGCGCACGAGCAATAAGGAGGAGGCAGCCATTGGTTTGGGGGGAAAGAGTAAGAGGCTGCGAAAGGTTGACTAATTGACTGCACCGCTCGTGTCTCTCTTCTCGTATCTCTCTCCTTCACTCCTGCTAGACGCTGGGAGCCAGGCCGAACACAGGAAAAGAACAGGAAACAGGTTACTGCTTACTTGGCGGTTTTCCGTATTGTTCACGTCGTGCTACCAACCTTCTCGCGGGATTCTAATGCCATCGGCGGTCCTCTTACGTACCTATGTAGCAATAAATGCGTTGCCTCCCGCCCTTCCTGGAGGCGTGGCAAGATGGCTTTTATTGGTTTCGTCTTACGCATGGCTTGATGCAATAAATTTCCTGAAAAGGTAGAAGGCGAATTCAAAAGAAAAGCTGAAATTTGAGACGCAGTGATTGGGTGAGCCTGATGAGGTAAAATAAAACATAAACTGGCATTTTTTGATTGGGTCGATTGAGATAATTTCTAATTTGCTACGGGTGACTTACCCTTTTTTCCTTTCGCGGCGCACACTTTTGTTCTTCTCTCTTTCCCATTTGCTATCGCTCAGCACCTTACAGGCTGAGCCAGCCGTCACGTAAAAATAACCAGTTTATTAGTGGAAACGGAGAAGGAAAGGGGGGAAAGGAAACGAAGAAATACAACGAAAAGGAAACCAAAACGGAAAACTCCGACTAGACGAAAAGCCTGCCATCATAGCTTACAACTCACTCCCTAACCCGCTCCCTGCCCTTCCTCCTTGTAGATGAAGGAACGATAACGACAATCACCGCCAGCAAAGGAAAGGAGGAAAAAGTTATGCCCGTGTCCGTAGTGTCCGTATATGTGAAAGGTCACCTCCGATTTAGCGGTAGCTGCCGAGAGAAGATGGAAAGAAAACCCTACAGGATGAACGGGTGAGCCACGAGATGCAATTGATAAAGGGCAATCAAATTGGCTGCATGTGGATAGAATGACCGCGGGAAACCAAGTAAAGTCTTCGCCCACTCCCCTGCGATGCAACGTTCTCCATTCCATTGGGGGCCTTCTTTCCACGGTCCCGTCATCCATGCTACCCCAAGATAGAGCAGCAGTTCACGCTGCCCGTCTTCCTCGGTCGACCAGACGATATGGCACTTTCACCCTGGCAAGGGACGACCGGGAAGAATTGCGCGAGGGTGCGCCAGGATCATCTTGGCGAGATACCGCGGGACCCGAAGGAAGTGAGGCTCTTGCAGCTGTGCTGAGCTGCCAAACCCGAGAGGGAGGGGGGATGGATGTTGGACGGGTGAGATGGTTGCTGACTGACTGACGGATGTATGGGTTGACTTAACGGACGGACAAAATGAGCGAAACAACATGTTGGTAAGACCAACCGGACCAGAGTAATTCTGTACCACCATATTTCTCCATCCGATTCTTTTCATTGCTTTTCTCACCTCATGCCGGCAATTGCTGTTGATGGGATCCACACCGCTATTCTGAAGGCAAACTCAGCTCGTAAACTGTCGGTGAGCCGGTGAAGTAGCGGCTAGAGAGATGTTATGTGTCCCCCTATCGGTTGTTTTGACGCCGAGAAGCCTCTGTCGAGCCGCTTGATTGGAAGTCAGTCACCTTACAGGAACCCGACATGCAGCCTTTGCCCGGGATCTGCAGCCACCGTTGCCTCTCATCTCCCATGCATTCATCCCCGGGGACCCGTTCCCCTCCCCTCCCCTCCCCTACCTACAAGCCAAGTTGCTGCTGTGGCACGGCCATCCCGGGCCCAACACCAGCAGCAGCAGCAGTAGAAGAGGAAGAAGCAGGTCGCACGGGAGAATCGACGGCGATCTCGAAGCAGGGGATCGAGCCGTTGGACATGACGGCGAACAGCTTGGTGAGGTCGTCGCCGCGGTACGTGGTCATGTCGTAGAACTCGCGACCGAACAGGGCCTGGCGGACGACGGCGCTTAGGCGGATCGTCGACGACACCGAAGTCTTGCCTCCTCCCGTGGCGGCGGTGGCTCCTCCACCCACGCCCACGCCCGGTGGCGATGAGGACGAGGATGAGGACGGCTGGTGATGATGAGGCTCGAAGGCGGACGCGTGCGTCCGAACGTATGCCATCGCCGCCTCTTTCAGCGCGCTGATGCTGGGTCGCACGTGTTCCAGGACGCGCTGCTCGCCCCGGCCCAGCCAGAGAATGGTGAGGCGGACGTCGAAGAGACCAGTAGAAGCGTGGGCGCCATCTCCTCCGGAGGAGGGGGAAGAGGGGGGGGAATGAATCTGTCCACTCAGGGGGGAAGGATGCAGGGATGACGGGTGCTGCGGCGGTGCTACACTGGCGTGGTGAAGCTGATGCGCATGGTGGTGGGTTGAACCGTGGGAAGGTCCTGCCATGGGCATGCGCTGCCCGTAGACGAAGTGCTGCTGTTGCTGTGACTGGTTCGCTGCTGACGGCGGCGGCATGGGAACGCGAGCGGCGACGCTTGGAGGGGGCGGCATCATTAGTGGACCCCCACGCATCGACACCGGAGGAGGACCCTGCCATCCAGGCGGCGGTGGGGGCCCGCGGCAGCCGGGCGGTGAGGCCCTGCTGATGGGACCGTTCACGGCTCGCCCTGGGTTTCCTGGGGGATACCGAGGGGGCAGGTGATGCTGGTAGATTGCGTCGATGTCCTCGTCCGATTCGTCCTCCTCGAGGTCGCGCTTCGATGAGCAGCGGTGATCCCGCGCGGAGGGAAGCCTAGGGTCCGCGGATATGGCCGATTTGCGGCTCTTCATTGTAAAATTCCCGCAGGATGGTAGCTTGGACAGGTCACCTCCGTGGCCTGCGTGATTCTCCTTATCAGGGGACGAGGCGCCGGGCTTGACAAGCTCGTCCTCTGAGCTGTCGCACTCGGAGAACGCGGAAATTGAGGACTCCGATTCCCCCGACACCGCTGATGCAGCGTCATCGTCGCTGTCGAACTTGGTTTTCTTGACATCAGGGGGTTTGGAGAAACCGTTTGTAGCAAGGTAATTGTGGACAGCCTCGCATGACTTCGTGAATAGGGATTCAAAGGCCTTTTGCATAGTCTCGACAAAATCTGACGAGATCAAGGGCTCGCGTAAGTCATCATTCGAGCGTAGAACATAGGTCTTGTATTCCCCCCTAAGGTTTCTCTGCGTGACTACGGATATATAGTCATCTTTGGTGGAGATGAACTCGCAGTTGTCTACGAGCGCGTTAGAAACTTATTTGGTAAGAAGGCTGCACAAGGTCGGAGGAGGGACTTGCCGATTATTTGATTTCGATAGAAATTCATCGTGACAGGTGGTGCCATGATGGGATCCGGGGTAGTCTGATCCCCAAGAGCGACTGAAGAAAAGAGTGTTTCGAAACGCAACACCATTGGAAAGCCCGGTGTGAAAGGGCCTTACCATTGGAGACTACAATAGCCAGAGGACCGACGGCGGTTTATATACATGTATGCCAGGCCAGTAGTGACACAGTAGTGTCCTAGACTCACACAGGCCGCTCTCACCACGCCACGCAGATGGAGGGGAAAGCAACAGGGGCGCATGTCTTACTACTATCGGTTTGGGACGTCCGTACTCGGGATACCGCTGCGGGCAAGGTATCTTACCCTGCTATTAACAAGAAGCGGTGATCATATCTAATGAGAGGAGGCGGCGATTACTTTCGGGAAGGGTCCCATCACCTGGGCGCAGTGGCCGTATATCCGGGCTTCTGGGTATAAGATCCTAGTCCGCAAAACATACAGTAAGATGCACGGTCGGCCTCAACGTGGACGAAAACTCCAAGGAACTGTTGGTTTCTGAGCCAAATTGGCTAGCTGCATGAAAGCGGTAGCACGACTGTAAACGAGCACAGGGTGTGATCCGACGCCCCCGGTTTCTTTTGCGGCGCCTCCAAAGATCATCGTTGTATCCATCGCGGCGGTGCCAAAAAGTACTCTGATCCCGCTGACCCTGTAGGTAAGTAGCAAGTTAAAGAGACGAAGAATTGCTCAGAGCCTTCAAACATAAGTGAAGCTATTACTGTGGAATTCTGTGTCAATCACTACTCGAAGGGGAAGGCCTTATCCGACTAGAGGGCTGAGGACGAGCCCAGGGCTAGAATTTAAGTGCCGAGCTAATAAGGAGAACCAATCGTGCATGAGGCGACGAAGTGAGGGCAAATCGGGGGCTTCTTGGAAACCGGAGCTCGTTGGGGAATCGGCCTTTGGACTATCGCCGTAACCGGGGGGCCGTTACCGCAGTACAGAGATTGCTTCCGGGGAAACTGTCGCATGAATCCTAGAGGTCGCCTCCGGATTTGACACGGGCAAAAAGGAGGGATTGCAACATTGTGGATAGGCGGGTGAGATCAATATATGTATGAGCCGGTGCAGGCTGGTACAAATTTGGATTACACTGTCAGTCGCAAGCGGACCTGCGTACTTAAGTAGGCTTTATGTGCCGTAGACTGCAGGCAGTCCGAACTGGAACTGGTATAATGTCGTCTAGTGTCAACGCCACTTTGGGTCTGGACGGCGTTGCAGAGTGACCTTTCGAAAGCTGTCAGTATCGTGCGCAGTTAATTCCTCTTACCTCGCAAAAATAACAGCCCAGCCAGCCAACCAGAGGGGCAGCTCGACGGTGATTTCCTGCTAGATTTGCGGGCCGGGATCGCGAGCGCGTTTTGAAGCCACAAATGATATGATATTTTCAGCTGATCCATATTGTTCACTGCACGCCAGGACGAAGTTATTTTGTGAAGCCGCAATCCCTGCGCGGGCCGGACAACGGATGCTACGGACGGAAAGGATCGGCAGGTTGGCAACGAGGATCATCCTGTTTGTGGCACGCCTAGCAACATCAACTGAAGCTCACAACTGGGTACAAGGCGAACGCACTCGCAGCAATTAGATTCAATAATCGGTTGGCCACGACGCAAGAGTACACGACGTGTCCCACGGTCCGATAACACGGTCCAGTCGTCCCTCGTTGCTTCGTCCGTGGATCCCTACAGAGCAAACAATAAACGCCACAGTGAATATCGCCCAACTTGAGGCGACCCAACTCCTCCACCGAGTCAATTTTATCCAACGACCTGAAGCTTTTCGAGTCGCGACTTGACAGCCTCTACCAGTGCTGTCTCCCGCTCGAGTAATCCTTTCACTTGGTTGATCTTTGCTCTTCTGAGGTCCGATGGTATGCGCAGGTCGATCGATGAAGACCCTAAACTCTCGTCGTCCTCATCACCCGTAGTTTCGCCCAGCTTCTTCGCCTCCTCAACCAGGTCTTCTCGTAATCGCTTGACCTCTTCGTATCGTTTTAGAGTCTGTTTCAAGCGGGCGGGCCCATCCTCCGGCGCCCCAGTCCCGAGTATGCTGGTCTCCATAGCCTTCACTTCGTTGACCCACGCTCGTTCCTTGTTGCTCAGCTCTTGGTTAGTAGCCTTCGTGACTGTCTTCCGCATCCTTTCCAATCGTTGACTGAGCGCCTCGCCTCTCTCCTTGGCGTTCTGGAGACGCCTCTCGAAGGCGGCGTCGCTTGATTCTGGTCCTTCGCCGTCGTCCTGGTCCTCTCCCGTGACCGCCTCAACTCTCGCCTTGACCTCGTTCGCTTTGGTGATTTGTTGCCTAAGTTCCGTCTGTAGCTTCTCGCACCGGCGGAATAGCTCGGATGCTGCCACACCTAGTCTATGCGTCTCTTCGCTAAGAATCTTGTGTACATCTGTAAAGACTTGTAGTGTCAACGGGGAGAGCCTAACTTCCTGGTTGACAACCGTCTTGTGCCGACTGGTGCGGAGCTGTTCCAACATCGCCGGGAGGGCTGAATACTCGTCGAACGCATGTGATGGCTGGAAAACCGGGCGAGGTTCGTAGAAGTCCAATGGTTGTACTTCCGCATCCTTATCGAACGTAGGCGAGACAGAGCGGGTGGGTCCGAAGTCATCATCCGGTGTCTCGAAAACCATTGCGACTGGCTCAAATGGAGTCGCAGATAGCAGGAAGTAGCCAAGATCAGGATCCCGGATGGCAACAGCTGCAGCCAGGGGCAGATGTGAATCGCCCTGGGCGGGATTTGTGTAAAGTCTTTCTCGGGTCGAACTCTGCCCGTTCACCAAGAGGTCGATCCTGAAATCGGACCCTGCCTGCGATTCGCCCTGAAGCTCACTCTCGAGGCGGAACACCCAGGGGGCCAAGGATATGTATGTGATGCTAGTGGGATGAGTGACGAAGAATGAATACCGGGAAGTAACGTCTGGGCTAATCATCGGCCACCGTTCTTCTGCACCTTCCAGCGAGGTCAAGACGTCTAGACTCTGGAATGTTAGAAGAGAGGGCGGTTCGGTCGTTGCTGCTAGGCGCCCGAGGGTTTTCAACTTATTCCGAGGAGGTAGCCACTGAGCTTGGACGCCGTCGAGGTCCAGGCATATGCGTAGCTGGCCACTTGACGAAAGCAGACAGATGACAGAAAGGGACAAGCCCTCCCGCTCGACGTCCTCCACCTCGAGTTCCTCTTCCTCGCCCATCATCAACTCCTCCGTATCTAACTTCTCGCCAATGACGAAGATATCTGTCAACTCCAAGTCAAGATCGTCCTCGCTCTCAGGGCTCAGCTCAAGGTTGAATGGCCCCTGTAGTCGCGGTACCGTGCCTGGCTTCGTAGGACGCAGGTATATCTCCGTGGGAGGTTCCCCCGGAGGTCCCTCGACGACCTTGGGCTCCTGATTGTCAAGGTCCGACATCCAGTCTAGTTGTTGCTGTGCTAACAACTTTGCCGGTTCAGACACATACGGGTCATTTTCGACGGCAGCTAAGTTGCCGACGATGGATATCGAGAGCGAGGGGATCAAAGTGGGCGGCGGAGCCCATTGCGCGGGTAGCAGTGGGCAAAGGGCGTACACATCGCCTTCCCTCATGGCTATCCACAGCGTCATCGGGGACCAGCGTCCAGACCCCCTTCCCCCAAAGCAGGCAGCGGCAATTTCCATCTCGAACGAGTCGGGCGAGAAACCCTTGTTTGTGACAGCGGTCGATGCCGCGAAATTTTGATCCAGGGATGTACCGTCTGCGAGCTTCTTCAAGTCAATTGTAAGAGAAGGCGAATCGAAAGACCATCGGTCGTTCTGGGAGAGCTCCCAGACCCTTACGACAGCATCTTTGGTGATGGTGACTAGGGCAGAGCCATTAACGCCAAGAGGATGCCACAGTGCCGAGGCGATAGGTGAGCGATCGACTACATGCGTGGTTGGGCCCAATGTCCAGGATTTCGGTTTTATGACATCGAGGCTGGGTGCCGTGAGATGGGTGGAGTCTGGCAAGAGGATGACACGAACGGTGTGGGTGGTCACGATGGCCATAAAATTGGCGTACGGTGATATGATAAGCTGCTGAATGTCACAGCCAATAGGTGTCTTGATAGTCTGCAGCGGGGTTAGCAGTCAGAAAAAACGATCATCAGATGTTCCATACTGACTCGAAAGCCTTCGGCGAAACCGTTCTCGATGGACTCTTTCAGAATCTCATCGTCCCCCGGTTCTGAGGAGTCCTCGCGCTTGATGAGAGTGCCATCGAGGCCTCGGGTTCCCTTCTCTTGCCACCTCTCCTTCAGATAAACAAGATCTGCCCATCTGATCTCCTTCCCGACAGCAATGAACACCTCGGTGCCGCGGCGAGCGATAGTCCGGTGCGGTCCCGAAGCTGCGTAGGTTCTGGCAGAGTCGTAAAGTGAGGAACGTTTGGGAATGTCAGAAGGAGAGGGAGCAAAGAGGTCATGGCCCGGCGATGGCTTGGAAAGCCAGGCAGGCGTGTAGCTCTTTATCTTGGGCATACTCGGTGAACCGTCGATGTTCGGCGAGAGAGGCGGATGGGAATCAACAACAGAAGTGCATTTTCCGACGCACTGCGCAGACGGGCGACTATCGCTATACTCTGGCGTCTGGGGATTGGCTGACGTTGATGAGAGAGTAGGGGATGATTAGATTTAAAAAGTTAATTCGGTAAGTAATCAGGTGGTGAAGATTCACGACTGCTGCCCAGCTAATGTCATGGACGAAAGTGAAGCGGCAGATCTCGATGCAGAAGAGAAGCCCCTTCAGGTTTGGAATTTTGAAGTTGAAGGTACTAACGTATTCCGTACAGAAAGGTAAGTGAACATGTGGATACCATGGGAGAGCTGCAGGCCTGAGCTTCCAGCTTTCAAATGTTCCCACTTTGCCCTGGCAACTGGTTGGATTTTAAGATTTAGCCCACTTTATTACCGTGGCCACAACATGCATGTAGGTACGTACCAAGTACTTCGTACCGCGACGCGTTTTGACCTCCACGACGGAAAAAGGTGGACCAAGCTTCACAGTCATTCGTCGATGGTACCCCGTCGGTTCTAGCTACTGTACTTCCTGCTCAGCCTTCCCATTCAGCCTTCTCCTTAATCAATTCGCATTCTATCCATCTCATCCAGTCTTACCAAACATCTCAAGAAATTTAATGGAGACTGCAAACAGGATGCGAGGTGGTTTTAGGTCGACGGTGGATAGGCTGGATAGGCCCAGCGCTTACTACGTCAGCAGGGTGAGTGAGCTCTTACCTATATATCTCGTTCACATGACTTGTCTCGAGTCGGGTTCATTATCATTGCTCACTGTCTCGTCTACTACAGAACAAACGGAGAAGGACAGACCATGGCCGGGACGGTAGAGATGGGGACACGGAGATGGGCAACAACGCCCAACCGGAGGAGCCGCCGGAGGATCCCCTCAAGAACGCCACTACCCTCTACGTGGGCAACCTGTAAGTCTCTCACCCGCACCTCTCTCTTCCTGGCATGCATCCTTCTCTTTTCTCTCTTCCACATACATACTCACGCCCGCATGTTCCCTCGCGCCGCAGCTCCTTCTACACCACCGAGGAGCAGGTATACGAGCTGTTCTCCAAGTGCGGCGAGATCAAGCGGCTGGTGATGGGGCTCGACCGGTTCAACAAGACACCGTGCGGCTTCTGCTTCGTCGAGTACTACACGCACCAGGACGCCCTAGATTGCATGAAGTACATCGGCGGCACCAAGCTGGACGAGCGCGTCATCCGCACCGACCTGGACCCGGGCTTCGAGGAGGGCCGCCAGTACGGCCGCGGCAAGTCCGGCGGCCAGGTCCGCGACGAGTACCGCGACGACTACGACGAGGGCAGGGGCGGTCTGGGTAGGGCCATCCAAGCGGAGCGGATGCGCGAGTCCGAGTGTCAGCGGGAGCGCGACAGGCACCACGAGGATGACTACGGACGTCTCAGGTAGGATTGGGACTGCTGCTACTGCTGTTGACGGCGATTATGCGCCAGTTAAGACCTGAGGACATGATACCCTAGGTGGGAAACGCAATAAGACGCGCAGGTTGGGTTTGCGTTTCTTCCATCACTACGTAACATTGGGAGCATAATAATTTGTTTACACATATGGCTCATGCATATTTTGAGCCAATCTATTTGATGACCTCGTAAGACGTGACGCCTTTCCTCATATGTTATATATGTACAGAGGAAGCCATTGTTTCGCTTTTCCGGCCATAGTAGTGTACAACAGGATTAAAGCTCCAGCCTCAACCCTGCCACCCAACGAATCCATCATAAGCAGTCTAATAACCAGGCGGGTTCACTCTCTGGGAAACTCTCGTCCACTTCGGCAGCTCTGCAACAAGGTCAGCAACGAGGCATAGCAGACCCCCTCAACACCCCGGTGTCCAGTCTGATCCAAGGGGAAAGAAATTTTGAGAGAGAAAAAAATAAAATAAAATAAAAATAAAAAACTCACTGTGTATTCCCTTCCTGTACCTCTTCTCCTTCCGGTCGAACATGGTGTACTTGTCCCTGGGCAGCATCTCGGCCTCGGTGGGCATTGTCTCCTTCCAGACCTCGAGGGCCTTGAGCGTCACGCCCTTCTTCGCGAGCGCCCTGTCCAGCGTGTCCACCACGGCGTCGACCGCCCGCAGGCGCCTGCGCTGCCGCGCCTTCTGGAACCGGGAGAGTCGCCACGGCGTCTTCCTGCAAATGGCGGGGTCGTGCCCTCGTTAGCCACGGAATCTGACTAAGATTTCAATACGGACGGGATCGGAGGTGATGAGGAGGATGATGATGATGGGTGATCTTGTGCGCGCGCGAGAGGGAATGTGTGGGTGGCGGGCGCGCGGATGGATGGCGGAGGATGTCCCCCGTAGCGGGTCGTTCGTACCATAATAGACCGCCGGATAGCGGGTTCGTGAACCTGAATGCGCCGAACATCTTGTGCTGCTGCTCAGCTCGGCGGGCGGCGGCGGGGCGTCGAGTACAAGACGGGGATTTCACTAAGAGGTGCCAATTGCGCAACGGGCTGATCGCAAGCAGAGAAGGGGCCAGAAAAGTTCCAAAAGCGGGCCGGGGCCGGACGATGCACAAGCCACCACCCAGGCACGGTACCTACCTGCACTAAAGCGCACCTCCCCCCCTCCCCCCTAGCTTCCCAGCAAACCCCCGATAAGCCCACTTCCCTGAATAGCGGCCCCCCGTCCTGTTTATCAACACCACCGACTCCAAGCTCGCAGCAGCAGTACGAGCTCCCGACGAACGGCGACTGAATTCACCACGTACCTAACTACCTCCCGTACCCACGCAGCATAAAACGGACCAGACGCCCGCGCTGCTCGTCGCAAATGATAGACAGATAGGTAACGCCCCGTCACAGCAATAACAGCAGCGCATCTACCACCTCCACACCGCGAAACTACTACAACGAGAGGAGAGAGACGAGCGATGTCGTACTACTTCGTGATCGTCGGGACGCAGGACAACCCGCTCTTCGAGTACGAGTTCGGGACGTCGAAGCAGGGCGGCGACGGGCAGGCGCGGTTCAGCGAGCAGGCGCGGCACATGAACCAGTTCATCGTGCACAGCAGCCTGGACATCGTCGAGGAGGTGCAGTGGGGGACGGGGCAGATGTACGTGAGACGTTCCCTTCCTTTGCCTTTCCCCTCCTTGCACCCACCCCTTCATTCCCCCTTTCCACACCTCCCGCCCTTCCCTCTCTCCCCCGACTTCGTTACCCCCTCCTTGCACATATACACGTACACACATACACGCATAGGCATACACGTAGAGACTAACCCGCATCCGCGACGTATAAGGTACCTCAAGTGCGTGGACAAGTTCTTCAACAACTACGTGTCGTGCTTCATGACGGGTGCGAACGTGAAATTCCTGCTGCTGCACCAGCCCACCACCACGACGACAACAAGTTCCTCCGCCACACGCTCCAGCAGCGGCTCCGGCGCCGCGACGTCCATCGGCGCGAACCCCACGAGCCCGCAGACCGAGGAGGCCGTGCGCAGCTTCATGCTCGAGGTCTATGAGAGCTGGGTCAAGACCGTCATGAGCCCCTTCTACCGCGTCAACATGGAGGTGCGCAGCCCCGTCTTCCGCCAGCGCGTCGCCGCCGCCGGGCGCAAGTACCTCTAAAAGGTGGGGAGTATACGGTTACCGAAGGGGAAAGCACAAGAAGGAAAAGGAAAATAGAGTGGGTGGGGGCTGGGGTATGATTATGGAAGGTTACAGTGGCATTTTGGCGTTGCCCGCTATATAGGAGCATGGCAAGGAGAGTCAGGCGTTTGGAGTCCCGGACAGGGTACAAGTCCATTAGACTAGAGCCATGTTATGAAGATACCTCCACATTAGGAAATCATACTCCGTAAACACGATTCGAAGGGACCGGCCTCAAGACAGTCACGCGTAGCTAAGAGCAATTTGAGTGTTCATGGGCAAAGCATCAATGCAGTGCAAGTATATTCAGCATCAGGTACCTCTCGTAGGCCGTCTTTCCTCCAGACGCCGGTGAGAGTAAGTATCATGTAGTCCATTATCCGTAGAGCCACCAACGCCAGCATCAGAATGTGTGTATCATGCCAGATATCCGTAATGTCAAAAGTCCAGAGAATCCATCGCGAGTCCTTCCTCCCTCCGTCTCGCCGCTTATGGCGGTCCGTCCAACTAGGAAGAAGGCAATGGACCGTAGGAGCAGATTTGCAGTATGAGGTGTTGTAGCGAAGACGCGCTTAACCACCGAAACCGTACAGGGTGCGGCCCTGTCGCTTCAGGGCATAGACGACGTCCAGGGAGGTGACCGTCTTGCGCTTGGCGTGCTCAGTGTACGTAACAGCGTCACGGATGACACCCTCGAGGAAGGACTTGAGGACACCACGGGTCTCCTCGTAGATCACTGCATGCGGTGTTAGTATCTCTTCATCTTATCTAGGATAGATCCTATGGGCAACCTACTAGCTGAGATACGCTTGACACCACCACGACGAGCGAGACGTCGGATGGCGGGCTTGGTGATACCTTGGATGTTGTCACGAAGAATCTTTCGGTGGCGCTTGGCGCCGCCCTTGCCGAGACCCTTTCCGCCCTTGCCGCCTGTTGAGATGATATGTCAGTACGTATATTCCATGATACCATTTGGGAGTTATGAAAGTTAAGTGCTGTCGCGTAAAGTGGGTTATATGTTTTTAAATTGAAGTGGGACGCGTCGGCAAGTGATGAGATCGGGTGAGTATTGGGTCGGCCAAACCCCACCAACAGTTCGCTCATCACTACTTTGCAATGCGACAACGAGCTGGAAAGGATGGAATAATCAAATGCACTTACGTCCAGTCATCTTGAATGAGGTTTAGGAGTGTTGTAAGTGTGTTTTGGTGATGGAGATTGATGAAAATGTTGATGACTCGATGGTCGAGAGTTGCGTAGAAGATGCGGCGGTATGTGGATGTATAAAACAGGAAAAGAGTAGAAATTGGCGAAGTTGGTTGGGGGAGGGAGAAAGGGATTTATCTGTTGCCGGGAAGTGCGATGCAGGCTGTTACTGATTGTGAGTTGGGAAGACAATGCGCTAGTCTAAATATGGTGGGGTTGCAAAATAAGGCATCGGCGTGATTAATCGTTCCTGCTGATTCTGATCTTAGAAAAGAGGTGTCAATTGAGGGCCGTTTCCTGATCCAAAAGCAATTGCGAAAGCGCGACCTTTTTTGGTGGTGGATTTGGCCCGGAATTCCTGATCCTTGCATGGCGCTAGGCTAGGCGTTCGCAGGGTCCGTGCTCTTATTCCTTCAACCTGTCGGGTGTCACGTATTGCTGGCAAAGGGGGCGGGGCCTTTCATCTTTTAGGCTCCCGAAGGTCTGTGCCCCTGTGCATTCGCAGCCTGGATTCCCCCTCTTTGGCCAATCAAAGCCTCTCCAGGTACACCTCTAGGAAGCTTACATATCCAAGGAGAAATCTACATCTGAGCGCTCAGTACTTTCCCGACAGCAAAAACTTGCATATGTTTTGACAGCTTCCTAACAACCCAATAAAGGGTCGCTAGTACTCAACCAGTTGGCGGTCTCATATAGATCAATGAGGACTTGTGAACTGTTATACAAGTCACTATGGTCGACATTGGTCACATATCATACACATTCGCGAAGGCGATAATGCGGCCGTCCCTCGTTATATAACCTCCAGAGCGCTCACTGCGTCGGCGGGGCCCCCGACTGTTTCATTCCTTAATATACAATTATCATGATGCATGTTTCCTTGCTACCAGGTATACACAAAAACACCGCGTTTCCTAATGGGATCCGACCACGAAGGGCCACCTGAGGTTTTCCTGAACGCCTGTGCCATGCCGATTCCGAATGATGCCGAATAACTAACTCAACCACCTGGGGTGTCCGTACCTGGGGCGGATCGACTCCCGCCACCGATGCTCGATCAAGTAACGCGGCAACACCTTCAGCAAGATACCCCTTTTATCGCTGTAGCCCTGATAATGCATATTCGCTCTTTGGCGCCTGAGCAACAGGCCTGTACCATGCTCTGAATCATCCCATCATTGAATCGTCGAAGCTGTCATCATCTTCGAGACTCTCGATTGCCTCCTTGATTTGCTGGCTCGCCTGTCGTTGTGTCAGTAGCAAGGCCGATTCCGGGAACTATGCGAACGAACCTTGGGATCCAAATTCAATGCTATGGTGAAATGTCGGACAGCTGAGCCTTTGTCGTTCAATGTTTTATAAAGCTTCCCAAGCAGGAAATGTACCGTCGCCTCGTCAGGGGCGAGATTCTTTAAGATCTCGAGTTCTTTCCGGGCTGCTTCGAGCTGATTGAGAGCCAACAGTGCCCTAGCCTTCTTGTACCGAGTCTGTGCCGCATGAGGCGCGAGCTCCGTGGCTTTGCTGAAATACTGTAGGGCTTGCCCGATTTGTCGTTGCTTCTCCAGGACGTTACCAATGCAGCAGATGAGAACTGCGTTGGTTGGATTGATCTTGGACGCCGACTGGAAGTGTGTATATGCCTTGTCATAGCTGCCGAGTTTTTCGTAAACACGTCCAATGCCGTAGTAGGCATTGTAATGTCGACGGTCGGCTGATATAGCTTGGCGATATGCCGTGAGCGCCTTCTCGTATTCTTCGTTCGAGACATGTTCGTGACCTTGCAAGGTGAATGCGTATGCAAATTTGGGATTCAGCTGGGTTGCCCGCTTGAAGCAACGCAGTGCCTGCTCATGATCTCGAGCCAACGACCAGGCATTCCCCAATGCACACCATGCTTGGGGAGAGTGCCAGGAAGAATCGACCAGCTCATGGGCGAGGAACGACAGGTCCGTCTCTCTCTTCAGAAACCATAGAATGGTGGAGTAGACTTCCATATCTTCCAGACGCGTCGGAGCCAGAATGCGCAGTCTCCTGTAATACTTCTCGGCCTCCGCATACGCTGCCTGTTCGTAATACGCCCGTCCCACCTGTGACAGCACCCATGGCGTCTCTTGGTGTGCGCGGGGTAGTGAACTGTACGCAGCGAGCGCATCAGCGCATTGATATTGAGATAATGCACAGTATCCGGAGCCAAACTTTCTTAATAAGTCGAGCAGGTATTTCAACGATTCCTCGATCTTTCCGGGGTCTGGCTCCGTAGGTCTCACGGCCGGAGGTGGTTGCGTGATCTCCTTGGCCCGCGGCGCCTCGACGTGGTCCACATCCATACCATTCTCCTCAAGAGGTTTCCTGTTCCCACTAACAGACCTGCCGATATTAGTCCCGCCTGAGTTGGGCCGCACGATCCTGGAAACCGGGGGCCTGGCCTTCTTGAGTTCACGGGTCGCAGCTGCTCCAACTGTTGAGGTTCCAGAATTGGCCTTCGCGTTGGTTCTATTGAACATATTCAGCCTCGCGCTTCTTCGTTGGGGCGCCCCAGGTTCTTCTGGTTGTGTTCTCGGTTGCACAAGATGCCCCGACACGGTCCTCTTCCTCTCAATACCCGTAGCGGTAGAAGCGGATGGTCTGAGCAAGGTTGGGTTTGGGTCGGCGGCAATCTCCTCATGATGCCTGTCCTGTCCTTTGTGACTTCTTTTCGAGCCGAGGCGAGACCCCGCCTTAAGGGGCACATCTAAAACCCCGGGCTCAACGGGCGCAGCGTTCCTCATCCTCCTATTGGGGGCCTGTGGAGGCTCGGGTTGGTAGCCGAGGCCACGTAGATTGCCGTCATAATTTGACGTCGTCGGCGTTTCTTGGCCTTCGACCACTCCAAGCGGATCGACGGTAGCCGCCATCCTAGAGCGAGCTGCCTGGATCCTGGACATGAAATCATTCTCCCCGGATCCCGATGAGAATAAATTGCCTCCAAGCGCTTCGTTTGCGGCCGCCGCCCGCTGAGATTCGAAAGGGTCTGGAACATCAAAGTTTGCAGAACGGGCCGCCGCTCTCTTGGGCAGAGGTTCTAAAGGAGCGATGCCGTTTCCCTCCTTCTGGTCTGACATCACTCCATTCGAAAAACTTTGGTTCACTCCCTCTAATAGGGTGTCGTTCAATTTGAAAACACTCGGGGTCCTGAGACTCACGCCCATGTCGCATAAGGCCGTAAAAGCATCCCACATGAAGGGGTTAGCCTTTAGAGCCTCTTCGAAGTTGACGGTGGCCTTCTTCTTGTCCTCATAGGCTCGGTATAGCTTCCCAAGCAAACAACAGACGCTGGCCGTGTCAGGGTGTTGGGTCCTGGTTGTGGGACTGTGCTTTCCAAAGCCGACTTTGTTGTTCCATATCCCTTTAGCCTTCTCAAGCGCAGTGATACCGTCTCTATGCCGCTCGAGTATCAGGCAAGTCTGCGCAAAAATGTAGGCGCAGCCAGGATTCAGACCGCGATACCCAGCAGCCTTGCTAACTTCGTAAGCCGACCGGAAATCACCAAGACGATAGTGGCAGACGGCAAGCAGATATGCTGAATCGCTCGATCGGGGATCGTGGGCGGCTAGTCTCTCGGCGAAAAACAGTGCATTTTCGTAAGATAAGTTGTCAAGATGGTAATAGACGATTTGTCTAAGTTGGCCCGTAACGGCCATACTGGTCGGGGCCATGCTGCGCGAAGAATGGGCATAAGTCGCTGAAATATCGATGGATGGTGCTATCCGAGGCTGGCCATGAGGAACCGTTTTGGGGACGGTTGTAAGTCTGTTGCGAATGTAACACCGAAAGGGTCGCCCTGTAACTTGGTAGTATGACAAGCAGGGCGTTTCGGGATGGTAGGTGTTTCCTTCGAGGTCAATGCTTGCGCCTAGTCTTAATGTGTAAATCTTTACGGGAAGACACAACAACTAGGTAGGTAATCGAGCGATCTGGTGCCGTAGTAATTAGACAGAATTACCGGGCATCTATCTCGAAACCTGGGTGGTGGAGATTTGAGGAATAGGAGGTCGTATCAAGCTGAAAGTGCTTCTAGACCCGAAAGAAGTGAAATCTTCAACGCGTTGGCCGTGATTACCCGTTGAACCAGCATGTCTGGCGACGATAATCCGATTGTTGAAAAGGTACAAGAAGGAATTTTTTCGGCCAGGTAGGCGTAAGAAAGCCCCAAAATTAACAGCAAGGCATGACTTCCCTCGATGTGAATGAGGCGGTGGTTGTTGCCTCCAGTACTCAATGTGCCCCTGCCCACTACCTCTCTCTAGATACTAGAGACAGAGTATGTCTCTAAGACAGTCGAACGTCGTCAGCTCCGAACGTCCGTTTTGGTTGTACCGGAATGTTTCGAGCAGGCATTCATCTATCGCATGTTTCGCAGTCCGAGCTTCCTCGCGACTTGGATTCATCAATTGTTGTGGTGGGTAAAGGACAGTGGGAGGTTGATTGGTTTACGCGCCGCCTGGAGGCTAGAATGGCTAGGTCCACCCAGCCTGGCAGAGCAACAACTTCTTTGATGTTTGCAGGTGCAGGTGGCTCTCAAAGGGGCCTATCGTTAAGTAACTAGGTACTGTAGACGCCGCCACTTTGCAGCTAACCAGCCACCTTAATTCTCCATGGAGGGGCCGCCGGATGCGACTCCAGCCTGTTGTTCTCAATTCAGCCTCATGAAGGATCGTAAACCACGTTATACTATTTCGTGGCATCAGCCCAAAGTCCAGAAACAAAGATACGAATTCATCCGTACTGTCCGGACCATCAAAAGCAACCAGGCACTGAAACATATTTGCACGAGCCTACTTCGCCGTCACAATGGCGCAGAAAGCACGCAAGGACAGAGCAAAGTCCAACGCGGCCGCCTTAAACAACTTACATATCGGCACTCTCATAGTTAACACTCTATTTGTGTTATTCAACTTGCTCTTCAAGAAGCGGTCAACCCTGTTATACGTCCTTCTCTCAATTCCAAGTTTCCTATGCGAATTTGTCTTGGAGACGATGGGCCGTCCCAAATACGATCCTCAGACAAAGGCGCTAAAGAAGTCCGGGGAAGACCTATCCGCTCCAGGCCTCACCGAGTACATGTTCGATGTCATCTGGGTCACCTGGGCGTCTGTAGTCCTTGTCATTCTGTTCGGCAACTGGGGATGGCTGTTGTGGGGTGTAGTCCCTGCTTACGGTGCCTATAAGGGATTCGGTCTCTTGGGGGCAGCCCGTGGAATGGCTGGAATGGCTGGTATGCAACAGCAGCAGCAGCAGGGAAATGCTGCCCCAGTAGCAGGAAACAGAAAACAGAGGCGAGCAGCCTGAGAAGCGAAATCCCTCGGCCGCCACAATCTGCCATCTTTGAGCTCAATGACCTCTCCTGCGCCGTCCATCTCGGTGGCAGACCAAGCAAAAGCCATGCAAGATCTTTTATTGAGTTGGTCATCTAACTAGTCTAACGGACGTGCTTCAGTTCTACAGTCTATGACAGTCTAGCTCTTTTGTCCACTCATCAAGAATATCCTTCTCCACGTCCCTCACAATGACATGAATATGCTCCAGGGCCCTGACGCTCTGCAATGCGACCCAGTTCTTGAACCATAAAACCCTGTCGCTCCCATGGGGTCCGAGTCTCTCAACAAAGAACCGTCTAATAAAGTCGGAAACTATCTGCCGGCTTTGGGGAGTCAAATCACCCTTCTCGTTGTCAGTCTCGATGGGAGTCCGGGACCAGACAACGATATGAGCCATATTTGGCGTCATGCCGTAGGGCCAGTCGTTGAGCAAAACGCGATAGTCAGAGGGGTCCTCAAAAGGGATATTGGATGCCGACTTGAAAGGAGGCGTACCCCAGGCATTAGGTAGCCGACATGCCATCAAGTAGTTAGTTATAGAACCATACTGTGCCTTGATCTCCGCAGTCCATTTCATGTATTTCCTAAGGTCCGACGGCTTCCGCTTCAGAACGGAGAGGTTGTTCTCAGCTAAAAACAGAATAAGCAATAGGAGCAGGCAAGTCATATGTACATGGCAATACGAATCATATGCCATACCAATGATTTTCTTCATGTCATCCCAATCGTGGTACTTGAATTCCTCATCTGTTAGAGACAGAAGCCATTTGTCCACGTCCGTCAGAGGAAACGGCGGGTCTGCGGGAGGGGTCTGAGCTGGTGAGGTGGGATTATCACCCATTCTGAAACGAAATATTCAAGGCTTTGGCCAGCGTTACCAAAAGCGCAAGAAGCAGCGTCGGACACACGAAGGCAGTGATGGGTATCGGACTGTGTAATCTGGCAATTCCAAAACACGCAGCAACAATGTGGTCGCAACGCCACCTACCACTGAGATCGTGAGGGTGCTTTTAAACCCAGTCCTACCTATTCTTCCTTCGTTTGGCGAACTTCCTCTTCTGGTGTTCGTGTTGTGGCTTAAGTCCCCACGAACAGTGTGGCACCAGTCCGGACCTGTTGGGTCGGACCCGGTTAAATACATATGGGAGCGATATGATAAGATTTCTAGCCCCAATTCGGCAAGATATCGACAATTGACATCTTCAGTCCTTGAAAGGCTTCTTGGGTAACATAATAGACAACATAGGGACGTAAGAGCCTATCATCGTGATAACTAGAGAAATCTAGGTCTATTCGTGCACGCTGCGTGAGACTAGGTTTTATTAGAGACGCTCCCCCAACGATTTGGTGGCCCCAAAGTGATGGGAGAGTTGGTGCAATGATCGAAATAACTTTTATCTGCAAAAAGTCACTCTATTAGGGTTAGAGGCAGCCCTTTACCTTAAAAGATAATCGGTAAGGGCCCTGATATGCGGATATGTGGAAGCCCTCCGGCACCGGGATTTTACCCCGTTCCCATGCATGAGCTTGGGGCATCTCCAGTTACTCGATAACGTACGATCTCTTTTTTTCTTCGTCCATATATCTGTCTTTCCGCTGTACCCTCTGCGCGTCACCTGCCGCACTGAGCATTCGATTCTGTGAGTGGCAGCGTAGGAGAGGTAAAAGTCGAGTCCGTGCTGTTCACTCTGAAGTTTCCTACCCTTCCGCCAAAATGAGTGAGCCGTCCTTGACCTCGAAGGGCTACGTCGACGGGATCTATATCCCGGCCGGTCTCTTGGTGGTCGGAACCTACATTGTCAAGAAAGAATGGGCGCCTTTTGCCGTCCTACTTGCCCTTGCTTTAGGCGCCTTCAAGTTCTATAACTCCAGTAGGTTCCCCTGCGTCGTTCTTAAATCCTAAGTCTGATCTGACCCGCAACACTGCAGAGCCCAAGAAGGTTCTTAAGCCGGATGCCTTCCAAGAATTTGAACTCAAGGAGAAGACGATCATCTCCCACAACGTAGCCATGTTGGTTCTCTCTTCGAACGCATTAACCCAGCCCTGTCTAATGTATCTTGAAGTTATCGATTCTCTCTGCCTACACCCACCTCGATCCTGGGTCTCCCCATCGGCCAGCACATCTCGATAGGCGCTGATATCAAGCAGCCTGATGGCACGACCAAGGAAATTGTCCGATCATACACTCCTATCTCGGGCGATCACCAGCCTGGCTACTTCGACCTCCTCATCAAGTCCTACCCTACCGGAAACATCTCCAAGCACATGGCTTCGTTGGCCGTTGGCCAGACGATTCGTGTGAGAGGACCCAAGGGCGCCTTCGTCTATTCCCCGAATATGGTGCGCCATTTCGGCATGATTGCCGGCGGTACTGGTATCACTCCCATGCTCCAGGTCGTACGGGCTATCATTCGAGGACGAGCGGCAGGCGACAAGACCCAGGTCGACCTGATCTTCGCAAACGTTACAGACGCAGACATTCTCCTCAAGGAGGACCTTGACGCGCTAGCCAAGGAAGACTCCGGATTCAGAGTCCATTATGTTCTCGACAGGCCGCCCGAGGGCTGGACAGGCGGTGTTGGATATGTTACCCCCGATATGATTACCGTAGGTCTTCCCGTGATATCACTGCAAATTTAGGTGGACTAACGCGATCATAGAAATGGCTGCCAAAGCCGGCTGATGACGTTAAGATCTTGCTCTGCGGCCCACCACCCATGATTAGCGGGCTGAAGAAGTCCACAGAGGCCCTGGGCTTCAAGAAAGCCCGGCCAGTGAGCAAGCTGGAAGATCAGGTCTTCGCGTTCTAGACAATAGTTCGTTCCCAACTAACCCCTTCCAGTGGGGTCTGGCGCCGCATTATCAGCGCCGCTATTCATAGCAACGACCTCCTTTACAATATATAGATTTGGATGACTTTATGTGACCCTGAGCTTGGCCTGGTCTCGTCGTCGGAAAGCGAGGGTGCTCAGATCTTCCAAATCTGGTACATAATGAGTGACCCCGGATCTACCACCAGCGTGCACTGAAGATAGCCTGACTGGAGTGCTACTTGTAATCACGAGATGAATCTGAATATAATACGACGGCTCTTGCAGGCCATGCTTTGCCACGCCTTGTCACGCCTTGACTTGCCACGACGTCGCTTTGACGCCGTTGTTGCGGCATCCTTCTCCGAAACCGCAGCCTCAAGCACAAACCTACCTGATGTCGTCCGAACTCCGAGGTTTCGACATACGTGAACCAATATGCTATGGGCTTCCTCACATGTGCTCGCTGAAGGAGAACACGGAATCACAACACAACTTGCTACACGTACGGCCTCATTGTCGGGAGCAGCGAACTATTGATATTAATATTAGTAAACCCGCTTGGTGGGTTCGAGACATCGAGCTAGAGGTAAAGACTTCGAAGGGTATATCATCGGGAAATCTGGGAAGAGTCGAACCGAGCCTGTCCTATCTAACGTTTGTATTAGGCTATGAAACCACGACTGCAGAGTTGAAGAACATCTTTCCTCCAGAGAGAGACGGCATCACATATCATCCTATCCGACTGTCTATTTGATAACTGCTTAGGCAATTACATTAAAAGGTCGACTGTGCCCACATGGATACCCATCGTCGCAAGTATTTCACCGCGACCTGGTTTTATGCATCCCAAGTACCATGTCGGCAGAGAAACTTACGCGTGACTACCCAACCCTGCGGGCTACGTTCTCGTATTGCATCCGCACAGTCAAAACGTTCATCTCGTGACCGAAAGCCCTGGCCCGAGGATCCCGAATAACTTATTACAGTACCCCGAGCTGCGTGACACATTTTGGAGACGAAAGGGGAGGTTGTGCTCGGATGTAACACTGCGTTCCCGACATCCAAGGCCCCGAAGGATTCGCGCTTTGCCTGGCTTGGAACTTATGACACGCGTAGTCCAGAGCACGCCATATGCAAGCCCACTCTGTGCTTCAACTGATATAGATTCTATAGATGTATTATGTAGGTAGTAACTTACCCCGGCAGACGAGGAGGCGCCACCGAGCCGCTTCTAGGTCGAGGCTGCAAGAGGGCTACCCAGACATCCATTACCATATCCAGCAACCCCGCAATCTCCATGATTGGTTCAAGCATTGCTCACCACTCCGGGGCTCGCTGCCGCTGCAGCTATCGATTGGCCAATTGATGCGATCAGTGTCTTTGTTGAGTTCTTGGGCGTGTGACCTTGCAACATCATCTCGCTGCCGAAATATGGGCTGCCTTGGTTTTTAACCAACGCCGATGCTTGACGCAATCTGGGCTGCCATTGGTCAATCCTCGGCATCTTGATGTCAAGGCGGTTCAGGGAACCACGTCGTGCGCCATTGTGCTAGTAATATTAGTATTGAACGGGTGCGCCTGCTGCACTTTTATATCGCGGATACGTCACTGATGGGGAATTGCGTACGTATACGGTAGGTGAGGGGATCTGTTCGCTATGCTGCACCCAGATTCACCAACCAGCTAGTATTATACGACCTTACATAATTAATGATGTAGCTATATAGTTAGGTAGATATACCGACGCATGCATCTACTTAGACTCGACGTGGCATTAAAGAAGAGGCTAATATCAATAGCACACGGTATATCACCGGGCAGGCTATAGACTTCGGTTTATAGGCCAGGAATGAGAAGTCGGTCTGAACCCGGTTGGTGAATTGGATGGTTCTGTTCAACTGCCCATCGATTGTATGGACAAGAGACCCGAGCTCGGAGCTGCATCAGAGATATGGGCCTTGCCTTTGCCTATCAGGGCGGATTATATACTCTACCTTGCCTATACATCGCTGGAGCAGTGTCTGGTTCCATTCTAGAGCTAGCACAACAAAAGCCCTGCGATGGGCATTAGCCAACCAGTATAGTTCAGTGTAATATATAACACGCCATTTATATGCCCCTTGATCTAATAACCCATCCTGATACTAATGAAATGTTGAAAGTAGCGTTGATACTTTGCCATTATCAAAAAGAAACTCAACTTTAATACAGTGTGCATAGATTACATAGATCGCTAAACTTACCAGGTTATCGGTGCAGTTGTTTGATGCATCGCATCTGTTCGGACTCTAATAAGTACTCTTATCATACAGATGTATTATCCCCTGTATATCTCCAGAGTTGGTGACGCAGGTGCAAAAACTATCATGATACTAGGTCCCTGAAATAATTCAATCCTAGGTATAGCAGGTAATACTGTAATTTCTTGTGTGTACAAGGCAGTACGTACATACATACTGAGTACCTCGGTAGGTGTCAATTTGCCAAATCAGCAACGCCTCCCGTTCTATGTAGAAGGTCTTAGATGCATCCTGATACACAAAAGCCCTATCAAGCTTTGCGCCAAGTGCCACTTATTGGGGGTGTGGTCACAAACTAAAACCATCACAGTTAAACTGATTGCGCAACGTTCTCCTCATTTGCAAGGTTTTCTCCTTCCAGAACGTACATGGAAAGGTGAAAAAGAGTAGAGCAGAGCAAAACAGACAAAACTTCACTACTACATACCGATACATCATTGCCCTGCCCTGCCCTACCCTGCCCTACCTTATCCTGCCCTGGGCTGACCTGGACTCCTTCCCCCGGCATCGCCGCGCGGTCTGCAGGCAATTGGAATCTTTGCCCTCCCTTAATACCTATCCGGGTGAACGATTATTCTGGGGAATTTGATATCGCCGATACAAAGTGATGTGCGCCCTTTGTTCATTGGCCGTTTTCGACTGATCAACAAAGTTTGTCCCGCTGTGAACGTGCGGCGGCGTGCCATGTGTAGGCGCACGTGTGATGATCGGCACAATGGATGATGACACAATAAGTCTGGTGTCGGAGCTTCTCCAAAAGCTCGCCGAGCTCCAGCGGAAAGTCGATGATTACAGCCAGGATATGGCACAACAGTTCAAGCGTTACAAAGATGAGGTACTCAAGGATGTACCCCGAGATGTCTCATCAAAGGTAGAAAAGGCCATCACCGACTCACTTCACGAATACCCGGTTTTGAAGTCTGGTATTGAGAATCAACGTCATCCTGCTGCTGACTCACACCTACCACCCACCACCCTCGCCACCACCAGCACCGCCTCAACCACTCACATCCATGGTACCTCTACACCAGTCAACAATCTCAACGGAATGACAAGGTCCGGAGGCGTCGTCTCGCCTCCCCCAGTTTCACCCAATACCACGGGGATCCCTCTGGACAATGGTCCAAGAAGCCCCCATGAACGTGAACGCGAATTCCATGGTCTGTTCACACCGAGCTATCTCCCCTTGCTTGAAGCCGCCGAGCATGACAGTCCTGCGCCTACCTCATCACCGCTTTCCCCAGTACCTAAGAACAGTGATAAAGGAGAACCTAACAGAGTTGAAGCCGCATTTCCTCAATCTCTTGCACCTATAGTGGTCACCCGCCCAGATCCCATCCGGCGCCATACGGAAGAAACTCTCTCCTCAATTACGTCCGACGACAGCAATTCACGTGTTAAGAAGAGTGCTCTTCGTCGCTCTTCGAGTTCTTCCATAAAAACCTTCAGCCCGAGACGGGTGCGCTTTGACGTCGAAGGCCAAGAAGTTCTGCCGACTGCATCACCCCAATCCCGGCCCGCGGATCCCCCGGGCACACAGTTAGGCAACGGCACTAACACTTCTAATGAGTCATCTCGACCAGACATGGTCGGAGAGGGTGATCTCGACCTGCTGGGTAGCTCTCCGCCGAGACCGAAGAAGATAACATCTACCGAGAAGCTGAAGGCTCTGGCAAGGAACTCGACAGAAGACACTTCGAAATGGACTGTAGTGGGCAACCAAGGCAGTGAGGATGACGAAGAGGATGAGTTAGTCATGGCAGACTTGAACGGGAGAAGACGAGGGGGTGCATCCCAGGCATCAGCGGTGACTCATAATCGCACGTCGATGCCTCATGATATAAATGATGCCCATCCGCCCAGCCTGCCGGGCCCGCCCTTGCAAATGGTCAAGGAAAAGGAAGAGGATGACGATAAGGAGGATGAATCAGATGAGGACATTCTCTCGATGCCGGCATTGAGCTCGTTCAAGGGCAGAAAGAGATTTTCTCCCGAGTCGACGATTACTATGCCGAAAGAAATGGCTCCCCAGCATCACAAGTCTAAGGACTGGGCAGCGACGTCTAGGAACAGGACCACCGAGGCGAGCAATGTATACGATGTAGGTGATTTTGATGAGGAAGCTATGTTTGATTTCGAGGGCGTCCCTGCCGGAAATTCAGCTAGCTCACGAACCGCAACAAAGCCCGACACGAAGTATATCGAAGAGGACGAGCCCGAGGATTTGCCCGTTAAACCCTCAGCCAAGCCAGTAAAAGAGACGTCACACCCAAGATCTCCTGGAGTGCCTATAGCCAAACGTAGCACTCCAACAGTTACCCTTCCTCAGGGTCGCGTTCACGCTGGCTCGGTGGGATCGCTAAGAGGCAAGCCGCTTCACATGAATAGCGTCCGTGATGAGAAGATACTCGAGCAAGCTGCGGCGATGGGCGACATCCAAACCTTTATTGGCAGTGTGGATGGACGGACTGGTATCGACGAGTCGACTAGTTATCAGCCGGAAGCCATGAGGTTCGTTGGCACCCCAAGGAGCTTCAGTGAACGCTTGATGATGGAAGAGTTGGAGAATAAAAAGCAGAACACCGGATCAAGCAAATGAGCTTGGTTGCAGCATACTCGGCTGATACGACCATCCATTGCGGACGGCATCCCAGGAGATCCCTCTCACAATACAGGGCATCTTGTCCTGGATATCGGCATTGTCCGCTATACATACATAAATCATACCGGTCCCACTTTGTCTGAGTTCTACATTTTACAGGGCTCGATGGCTCTTACTTGCATTAATCAGGTATACGAGGGTAATCAGCATGAGTTGCATTGGCTTGGGCGTTCCGGCAATGATATTATATTCCGAGGTTGTCTACGACACCACAATAACGGCACCCTGCCGTATTACACACCAACGGACTGCTTTTTACCATTCTGTGTAATCAGCTTAGAAAATCAGAAATCCCTGGGGCGGAGGGAGGGCACCCTCTAGGGTTTCGGCTGCATCATTCGAGTCCAGTCATCGGAGCGCGGTCGAGGCTAGGCCATAATTGTATTAGCTGAGCGGTATCGGTATGGATTGGCTCTTCGATCTTGAGCCGGAGTAGAGTCCTAGTGACTCGGGGGGTATGGATGACTCAGCCAGGAGATAACGAACTGATGGATTGATTGATCCCAGCGGACTACGAATAGCGGTACGGTCTCGAGGGGAGCGGAAGGAATAGGCATCATGAGGGCACCTCAACAGACCCACGCACGGCGTTCTTTTAGTAATAGGTATTTGGCTGACCTAAATACGAGTATTGCCGGCATCGTAACACTGTATAACTATTACAATAAATTCCCTATTGACATCAGGATGCAGAATTACTTCCCGTGTGCGCCTGTTTATATCGTCTCCTCCATGGTGTTTCCGTTTTCCTTCTCGATCATTAGAATGCTTCGACATATCCGTAGGAGTTGGATTTACATGCAGAATCATTCCATGCTGGGCGTCCTTTACAAAGAATTAACTACGCCATGGGCCTCAAATTAACTTGGTTCTTGGTATGGAAAGAATGCGACGTAACGGCTGTAACAACCAGCCGGGAACGAGCCGCCGGTACGGCTATGCCGCTTCCTCCGCCTCGAGATGCTTTCCCCGTCCATTCTTGGAATATGGCCCCTCCTATTTTGAAGGGAACTCAAGAAACGGCTATTGGTTATCGTGAACGACCAAGCCACTTCTTCTCACATACTTTCCTGACGCATCTCAGTCCCTTGCCACCAGCTCCGTCGGGAACAATATCCTCCTCGACCACCGGCACGAACGGTTACCCATGAGACAATCATCGGTCACCTCGTCCAACACGGCCGCGTCGTCATCTGTCTCCTCTGTTCGCCTCTTTTTTTGCCTTGCGCTCCGCGGCGCCGAGCCGGCAGTTCCAGCGCCCACCTCGCCCGACGGTTTATATTTGTCGTGAGGCATCGAGACCACTTCCCCCAGGGATCCCGTCCGTTATAGCGTAAGAGAAACAAACCGTCGCTCAAAGGGGTGGACACCAACGGCCGAACAGGGAAGTCGCGGTTATCATGGCGCACGGGTCGGCCGATGTGAATAATGGGCTCTCTGTTCTTCAGAAAGAAAGGGGCTGTCGTTTACCCGTACGACAAGGACTGCCAAGGATGTGTGTTTCGAGCCATGGCCCGTCTCCTTGTCCACAACACGCTTTGACACGCCACCGTTTAAACGAGGGTAAACCCACTAGTAGAACTCGACTCTCTAGCTCCGCCCAGTGCAACCGTCTAAAGAATACATGAAGAGGGGTCACCCGTATGGCTCGTACGCTCAGCTCCGTGTAGGAACTCGCGTAGGACATGAAACGGCCAGAACTTTGCCGTCAAAAAGCCAGCAGCCATTCAACGGGAAATCGATGCACGAGTTGTCAACCACTCTGTCGGGCACGGCTCCATCTAGCTTCTAAATATACAAGGCCACTTCTTGTTCAAAAGATGGGTATCCCTACCAGAACACATTCCGCCCCATCCTAGTATCAACTCCTTACTATCGCTGGCCCGTATCGCCCGAGCCGTACCCCAGACAGCCCACGTCGGCGCTCCCGCCGTCCGTGGCGAACAGGCTCCAGTCCACGTTGGCGGCCTCGGCGTCGGCCTCGAGGCTCCACGGGTTGCCCTCGCTACCCTCGCCGCCGCCGCTCTCGTCGTTGCCCCCGTGGAGGAATTGCGTGTACATGCACACGCTGGCCATGTCCCAGCCGCCGAGGTTCGTGCGCCGCCGCGGGTTGTTGTCTTGCGCCCCCGCCACCGTGCGCCCCGCCCCGCGGCCCCTCGTTGCGTAGGGCCGCGGCCCGAAGTGCCGGAATATCGTCGAATTTATGCTCACGCCCGGCCCGCTGGTTTGCTGCTGGGACGACCTTGACGATGACGATGAGGACGGTCCTCCTCCTGCCGTCGGCGGGGTCGTGTCGTGGTTCGGGGGCGGATTGGCGTTGGCGGCGGGAGAGCCCGTTCGGTGAGGCAAGTTCATCTGTACGAGGCCCTCCGTTTGGCGATTTCCCGTGACAGATGCGCCGGCAGGGAAAGGCTGCCGTGCGGCACTGGCGCCGACTTCAATCCCTGATGGGAGCGTGCTAGGGGCGTCGAGTATGGGACCCTGCATGCTGTTAAACGTCCATAATGGCTCGTCGTTGTCGGGTGTGCTTCGCGTATCCGTTCCTGTAGAGGGCGATGTGCGCTTCCGCTTGTTTCCTACGGTCTCTGCAGAACCACCACGCAACAATGTGGGAAACGCCGTGAATCTCCCTAGAGCAGGCCCCGCCTCGGAGGATTCCTCTCTGATGACTTTGCCGACCGGCTTTCCCAGCGGCAAGCGCCCCGGCAGAGGCGGCTGGACGTCGGTATGCCGCGAGATTCCCGACCGGGCGAGCAGGGGGATGTTGTTCGACATCTGTTGCCCCAGCACCTCCGACATCTTGTCAAGCCGGGGCGTCCGCACCATATGCCTGATGCCGTTGTGATCGATGTCGAGCAAGACCTGCCTCAGGAACGCCCGCGTGATGGCGTGATCACGACCGATGACCTCCATCGCGGAGATGATGAAATCGAGGTTGGCCACGTTGGTAGACGCTTTGTTCTCCTTGCTGAAGTAGATGTACACGGACGCGGCGCAGTACAGAGATAGCGCAGCTAGGGGACTCCTCTATCGAAGTGATCAGCGGGATTCGGATGTAGATGATCAATATTCCATTTCCAAGCCCGGCTCGACTTACAGCACTCGTACTCATGTGGCTCGTGGACCGCATGATGTTGACGATCTCCTGAGCCGCCGTAGAGAGCCGGTCATGACTCAGTTTCTTGATATGATCTGGAAGATTATGCGCCTCTATCCTGTCGATGGCGGGGTGGTGAAGACAAATAACACAGGCGTGAAGGTTTAGGTTCGTATTCACAGCGGTGGGGTCACGGTAATTGCCAGGCAGGCGAGCCGTCTCCGGAAGAAACATGAAGACGTTGGAGACGGTATTGTCGATATCGCGATGCCGTTCCCAGTACTGTCCGTACTCGTAGTTATCGGAATTGTCATCTTGTTTCGGATGCTGTACATGCTTCATGATCCGGTTAAACAGATGGCAGACCAGAATAGCACTAGCGAACGATGAATGCCGTGTACCTTTGAAGATGTCATGGATACTGCACGTTTCCGTCTCGATGCCGGCGTGAAAAGCAGCCTCGGATGATGGGAGGTGAGTCGTAACCTGGAGGGCGAGTCAGCTCGAAGATCTTCGAGGTCCCACTTGTACCATACCTCGGAGGTATCAATGAGATGCGGCCACCCCGTGGAGATGGAGCAGTGACTGTCTATGCAAAAGATGCCCCAGAATACCCGGCGCCTCTCTTCCAGTTCTGCCCAGTCCTTCGGGGGTACTAGAGTGGGAACTACCTCCTCTGGTGGGCAGTCGAGACGGTGAAGGCCCATCATCTGAACCAACCGGACAGCTCGGGCACAGCTCATTGCTGCTCGTGTAAACATCATACTTTTAGCTTCGTCGGTGGCGATCAGACACCAGGCTTGCTATAGCTAGGGTTAATAATCGCCCAGGGGGTGTCTGAAATGATGTTGTTAAGACGTGTGTTGCATAAGACGCGGGCTTAGGAGGCGTGTTTAGGGAGACGAGTCTCGTGGGCAGTGTTTCGACGAAGGAAGATTTTGGCCTTCAAGAAGCTAACTTACCGCGTGAGCAACCGTAATGAAATGCTCACCGTACCCCTGTGATAGACGATCTGAGCCGGATTATCTGTATATATGGTGTGCGTGGGAAATACCTTCATCTCATCTTCGTCGATGTACTTCCGCGCACGCCTATAGAAGACCTCATGGTATGATTTATACTTTGGGTGTCCGTTGGACGCGAGAGCCCATATACCGTACTGCAACGCCATCGGCGGCCTCATGTGGGGTGCGGAATAGAAAGCCTGCAGGTAGCGTGGAGGATGTATGACCGGGATAAGATTCTGTTGCCGCTCAAAGAATATCCGGTTACTGCCCGTGTGAGCGGCCCCGATCATCTAGGTCCTTGGGTGGTCATAAGACACTCACAGTTCTTCCATCAGATCCATTGGCGGAAGACTCTCCGAGAGACCGATATCTATCAACTCCCACGGGACATCCGTGGGCTGCTGGTGGCTAGAAGGTTCCGGTTCCTGGGCGAAGGCCCACGCATCGGGCTCAAGACCATGATCATCGTGGGAGGCACCTGGTCCCGCGTAATCCAACCCTTGGAAACCCACGTCTTCGGTTAGGGGTTCCTCCGAGAAGTCAATATTCAGCGGTTCAACCTCCTCGCCCGCTGCAGGTTGAGATGGCCTATTCCCGGCAACCTCCTGGAGAACGGCCTCGACCTGTGCTGTCGAACCTTAGCCTGGGATACGTCTTCGGTCTTCTGGTTTGATGATTACCTAATCGGGCTTCAAGTTCCCTCGCATTTCTACGCTTACTGGTTGGCTTGCGCCGAGATTCGGGATATACACACTCAGCCTTGGCTTTCGAACAGCGAGAGCACCGAGGTTTGACTCTATCACACTTGAGTTTACGAGAACGGCAGGATACACAAGCCTGCGTGTATATTAGTTGATATTCAGGCAGATTGGGACTTTGCCGAGTTACCAAGGATTCCCCTATATCACCGCGGGGTCCCGTCTCGATTGAAGGTCCATGTCCGGTCATTGTAGCGACAAACACTCCTTAATAGTGATGACAAACATTGAGTGTCATTCTACTTAAGTCCTAGACCGTCCGAACGTTTTGGTGCTTGATGACACAGAAAAAAGGAGGCAACGTAAGATGAAGTACGCTACGGATTAGAGCTAGGCACCAATGACAGGCCCTCCAATCCATCAACAACAGGGAGCTACTGCAGAGTTGTAGGAAAGCTCGGGGGTAAGTGGACGCACGGACTAAACTTGCTCCGAGTGCCGATTTAGGAGGAACATTAAGGTAAAAAACACATAGGTGGTTATAGCAGGCTTCTTGTCTATTTTGTTGAAGCATACTATAATATTTTATTGGCGTTCAGATACCCATAGGAAACTCATTCGAAGTTGACAGAGAGGTAGGTGTGGGTGCGTAAATACAATAGTGAATCCCAGCTAGAAAATATAATATGGTTAATCCCAGGTAACGAGACCGCCAATTGAAACACGGTATACAGTTCTTATCCGTCGGGCTGAAAACTGCATGGTGCAGTCCTCGATACTCTGCCCTAGAGTCCAGACAACAGAGGGTAGGCCCAGATGCCACCGTGCATAGCGCGCGCTACCTTCGAAATTCGCACGGGCATCTGACAGCGGTCAAGGGATGTGTGGCTCGACTAAATCTGAATGGCCCCTTTCATGGGGCCCTAGATCTGAGCCCCTTGGTTTTGCGTGCTCCCATAGATAACTTCAAGGGCGACATGCACATATCTTTAATTACTAGAGGGCAGTGTGGAAGCGTCTAGCAACTTCACGAACAAGCTCTCCGGTCCATCGGCGGCCAGCCTCAACTCCCTTCCCTTCATCCCGCCATGTTACGCAGACAGGGGGTGTGGAAGGGGATGCAAGAGTCTGCGACGGAGAGGCATGCAAGTAGGGAAGACCCGATAGCGGAACCCCCACCACCGCAACAGGGCCGCTGGCACCCTAGATCCCGCAGATTGCCTAGAGATGGCTGGGTGGCGGATGTGACAGGTTCAAACGGGGAAGAGATCGATCGCCCTTGGATCTCTCGAGGGGATTGGCTTAAGGTGCCGCTGGAGAGGATCAACGCTCGTGCTGCCGCGCCGTGCATACGCTCCCGGTGAAGCGGGAACTTTAGAGTAGCTAATCAGCCGAACCTTACCCCTGCGGAGTAAAAAGATCGAAGACCGGCACCATCAGCGCGCACGGGTCCGCCGCTTATAAATTCACCGAATCTGCGCGAACGTTCATCTGATGTTTAAGGATCTGTTCCTGGTCTGGGTTACTTTCCCCAAGCGTTCCGAGTAAGTCACTAGAGTCTAGTACGGCAGAAGCTCGCTTACGTCCACATCTGTGGGTTCTAGAGAATGCTGCCAATAGCTAGCCCTCCTATGAGACATCTACCTTGCTGTGGATGCAGCCCGTCAGTATCGCAAATCCCATCAGGTCCGGCGTGCAAGATGATATCCCGGCTGCTAAGGTCAGTCTAGACCATCCAAGAATCCGACCTGCGTCTACCCGAAGTCGCTCTTCAGCTTCTAGACGGTTTCAGTGAGATCACGCCTCATGAATACATGCGCTAGACCACAGATAGGCCATCTTATCGATGTCGTCATGGTCGCCAGCCCTAATAACACGCCAACCGAAGATGTCGCTTTGTGAAGATCAGAAATTCTTACTAGAAGGGAGACGAGCGTAGGTGTGGTGGACATCGAGGTAGGATAGAGGCCCGATCCTGGCAACGGGGGGTCTCCGTTTCCGGCTTGCTGAAGGGCATAGGCAACGCAGTCCCTTGTACATTAACACAAGTCACACTGCATAAAGGACGAGAGGCTTGAAGAGTATGTCATCTGGCATACAAAACAGCACTGCTAAAGCCATTCAAGAGGGGTTACCCATGTTCGGATCTACACCGACCGAAGCAGATGGCTTCACGAGTCTTCGATGACCCCGAATTTATCCAACATTCTCTAAGTATCTGCTAGATGGTATTCGCTAAGAGGCACCGTAGCTCTGTCGCATAGCCGTCGGACTATGATCTACGATCGTGGACGAGCGGGCTTGTAAAGCTACCACTCGGCTAGCGGTAGGCGACAGACTGTTGTCATGTCATCTTGACCACAGGTAGTTCACCAGCTATGTATCACCGGAAGAAATTTAGTATTACTGAGCGAGTCGCCGTTCGAGAGAAGATCCCTCCCTGCTAAGTCACCAATAAAGTGGCTATCCATTCAGGCACTGGCCAAAACTGTTGGCTCTCTGTCGCAAGCCCGATATGCTACGTCCCGATCATTGAAACCTGGTATTAGATAGTGACATGTATATTACAGTAGCATGAATTCAAAAGCGACAGATCGATGCACAACTGCTTTATTCGTTTTATGATTTGACACATAGTATCAAAAGGTCTCTCGATTAGTCCCATCGCTGCCTGCCATCTACTGCGGACTGCAAGACCTCCAAGTACCTAGAGAGGTGTAACATTTCTCGTAGCGCTGAGTTGAACCACGATGCATAGCTTAAAGTCCGCTCTGACCCACGTTTATGTTTAGGGGCTCCTGACAGCTGATAGCTGAGGGAAGGGGGGGACAGGCTCTGCCAATATGGCTGAGCCACCTATTACTACACTTCCTGAAATCCCCATTTACATGTAATTCAACAAAAGAAAGAAGAAACGAACAAATACCCATTAGCTCTTCTTATTCCGTGTGGAGGAGTCATCCGCTATTGCTGGTTGGAATTTTACTTCTTAATTCCGTGTTTCGGCTGCCGGATATAGGGGGTGGCTTAGCTTCAACTATTCTGGTCAGAGCCTTGGGTAGAAAAGGGGGGTGGGGCGTGTTGTGGGGAGTCCGGTCGCCGGTATATGCGGGAAGAAGTGTCACGATATATCGTCCCAGTGCAACGGCCTTACGCCATCCTCGACCGCGCGAACTTCGCGTTTGACCGAGACATATCAAACAAGACACGTGCGCCAGCGACCCCGACACCACGTGGGATAAGACTCCGGAAAACGTGGCAATGTCTGAACATTGGGTCCGGGCAACTGTCCAATGTGATTACAAATAGTGTAAACTCGAACTTTATTACGATTAGTCTTTGCTCTTAGTATAGCGTCGTCCGCAAAACCCGGGCCCTGGAAGACAGTCGCGTGCGTGGAATAGAGTTTTGGTCCAAATATTTGCCTAGCGTCCTAGGCAACTCAAGGCCGTCGCGGGAAAAAAATCTCGTGATTTAGCCTTTTGAAAAACGCTGGCTCCGTGCCGGCATGCCAGGCGGACGGGAAGTGTAATGTGCTGGCTGGTAAACCGCGAAGTGTAGCACTCGATTCCGCATACACTTAGCTATGCATCGAGCCATATCTTTCACTCCGGGAAGTCCGACGCAGTCACGGTTGCCATTCTCGCCATTTGCACCATTATTCAGGAAGCTGCCCCATGGAGGGGGATCTGCATTCTAATCTATCGATCGAAAAGCACCAAAGCGCAGGGTTCCATCCTGGGTATGCGATATTATCCATCGAATGTTCCCTCCGCCTGTGCAACATGACCCGATGGATGGTCGTATCGATGCAGGATTCCGACCAGCGTACTGGAGCCGGCATAACTCATGCCACCCACCACCACCCCCTTGGCTCACCGCGTCCATATCCAAACAAGTGCCTGACCCCACCTCGTGACCGCACTCTACAGTCTCCCTCGGAATGCGTGCGTATTAACAGGAACGTAGCGCTGAAACTCGTCGTGTTCCAAGGGAAGTTCATCCGCTGCGTTCTCATCGGAGAGAAAGCCTCGCATACTTTGAATGTCACTCCGTTACCCAATAAATTTTTTTTACCCCTAAGCTCCTGATTCGCCAATGTAAGATGCTGCAAAGCCCCAAGTCATACAGTTCCCAGAACAGCCGTACTTCGGGGTCAAAGGCTGTCGTAAGTTTTTGTAAGAAACCGTCCGCAAAGCTGCACTCCCCTGTTCGTAGCATTAGTCTTTTGTAGAAAAATAAGTGCTGCAACCCCACCCCCTCCGTGGGCGAATACGATGGCCTGCTTCACAAACTGTTGCGGTCGGTCTTTGTACCCCTCCGTCGCTCCAAGTGCTCCACTTCAGCATCTTCGTAGTTGTTGGCCTCCCCATCGCTAAGGTGGGTGGTAGCATTGTTGTTATCAAAACGGTAGCTGTGTCCTTCTGTAGGGGATTGCATCTTGCCGGTATCGCCACACCTGCCACCCGTGCCATCGCCCTCCGCTTGAGCTTTGTTCCTGTAGTTCGGTAATTGTCGACGCCGCGCGTTGATGAACCAGTTTGATATTTGGTCTGTTAGCAGCAATAGTTAGCCACGGAACGAAAGAACAGCCAACGTCTTTTTCGTGCCCATCGGAATAGGGGCAACGATAAAGGATGCCGACTTACTCATTTGCAAGCCAGTCTGTCTCATAAGTTCCTGCTTTTCGTCTTCGGACGGATATGGGTGTTCGACATGAGCTACAAACCAGGAGCGGAGCTTGTCCGTAGTCTCTTTAGGTAGGTTTCCTCGACGTCTGCGTTGTCTGCTGTCGCCAGCCATCTCATTCCTAGGATCTCCCATGCGCATGTAGCTGTCGTGGTATGGGTGTCCAAGCGGCCCAATCGAGAAGGGCGTACGATCTAAGGGACGGGTAGATCCCAGAGAGAGCGAATGGTGTCTTGTGGCCTGGAGAAAACCGTAGCTTCCGTTTTCGGGTCTGTATGCGGACGCTCCTGCCTCCCGTCTATAGTCTGTACCGTAGGTGAAGCTTGGTCGTCTGAGAGGTTCTTGGGAATAGTCATCCACTGAATGGTTCCGAATTTCTTGCGTCTCCACGACATTTCTTCTCACATCAGGGAATGGTAGGCTCGGCAGAGTTGGGCGTCGCTCAGCTCTTTCGTACCCGTCTGTTGTGGCCAGGGAGAGTAACGGGGGTGGGCTTCTCGTAACATAGGACGTTCTGCCGTCGGGGTTCGTCCATGCTTCAGAAGCTAGACCGGGGCCAGCCGATGATGATTGCGGCTGGTAAGTGCTTTGCTGCTGAGCGGAATACAGCCTTGGAATCTGCCCAGCTCTTTCGTATTCCCTCTCGTATTCCCAAGACAACCGTCGTCGTTTAGATCCACTTGGTGAATGGATATACTCCGGTGGCGTCACCAGCGTGTTCCCAGGTCCGCCACGGGGTGATGATACGTGTTGTTCTGTTCTCCCAGAAGCATTAGGGTGGGCCCGAAGCTGCAATTCCGGAAACGCCTATTGTAACGTTAGTCAAAGCGTTACGCGAGAGTTGAGAGAAACAACTCACCTCATTGATGGACGGAAGAGTCACCTTCTCGGTATCGGCGTAGGGCCGTCGTAAAGGTTCTGGTCGACGCTCATACCAAGAGAGATCGCTATGGAAACCATCGCGATGGTGGAGAGTCATGGTAAGCGCAGCGGTCATCTTAGTAACCTCAGAAGACCGATCCCGATAGGTATCACCGAAGACCCTGTATATTTATATCCCGTAATAAACGACGGATTCGGTTTATGCTATACTTGATTCTGCGATACCTATTATTAAGTTAGTTACTGTGGAAGGCGGAGTGCATATTTGAATGTCGTCCGGCCTGACAACAAGGGCTCACCTCCATCCAAATGAACAAGGAGATTCGGAAATTTGCCGAGAACAAGGCTCTTCGAACCTCTGATTGCCCCAGGTCTGCTAACATTGACCGATGCCGGAAACGAGAAGAACAGTGAAAGTAATAGTAGAGTCGCAGGGCATCCCCAGTCACCTACTCCTACTCTGGGGCTGGCAAACAACGACCTGCTTGGGGCTGTTGCTCTGAAGGGACCCAATGTATCAAGGTATCAATTCCAAAAAGGAGTTAATAACTCGTTTCCGGGCGCCTAAATAACGATCCCAAGATGTTGGCGAGTCTAACTTTTAGGATATACAACGGTGTACCACCACTGTTGTAGTTCATACAGACACGGTAGTAAGCGAATACAAGTCGAAAATAATATCCCACAGAACGAGGTCCCCTCCTTTGCGTTTTAGCGCACGTCTCGAGTACCAACTCGGCGGGTGTCCGTTAGCAGAGAGAGTAAACAAGATTTGACAGGCGGGCGGTGCAAGAAGCAAGATCCGAAGTCAAAGGAGATGGTCTGAAGGAAGGTGAGCATAAACAGCGGGAGGAAAGGCCTAGACGATGAATCTGTATCAACGGCCGGGGAAGGCTAGACCAAGATCTGGGTTAGGTGGATAGTTTTGTCAGAGAACTTTAACAGGGAGCGCATGTGTTTTCAACGTCGAAGTCGGGAAAGGGCTCACCAATGGCGTGGGAGACAGCTTTGATGGAGCCGAACTAAGCCGTAAAGAACCCATCAATGCGAAGCGTGAGCAGGGATGACATAGATGTCAGGACCATCCACACTATCGGGGCACGACGAAGAAAGAGACGAGAAAGTACATAGTCCCTAGTATGACCGAGTTGTACCGTACCCGCATCCCCACAGACGAGTCACTCTAGTTGCCTGTGGCGGCTCCCATGGATAAGCTAACGGACTCAGGCTCTAGGCTCATGGTGGGACCGGGATTTAGAGCCTGGCCATGGGACATGGCTCCCCGAACTCTACATAAGGGGTTCAGCAAGAGAAAGGCTAGCAAGCTAACTACTGTAGGTCCCCTGGAAGAGGCGGGGGATTCAGGGACACTAACCGCAGTCAAATAAGAGGCGGCTGCAAGCGAAACAGGAAGATAGGACGTGGGAGAAATATGTAAGCAGGGGTGCTAGATCCCTGGCATTGACGGTTATTGCTCTGGGGCTAAGTGGAATTGCCCGATGAAGAGAAACGTGTTACCAGGACTACCTTACACACACGTACCATTGCATATGTAAGTTAAGTGAGTGCATTCGAAGCCGGAGACTGAAATTCTAGTTTCTGCTGCGTCCTGACAGTGACTGCCCTGCCCGGTTCCTTTGTATCACACGCCGTCATTCTAGCCCTTGCGGCGTGCGTTGCCGAGTGAGAAGAGCTTCGAAAATGTGAATGAGGTCTAGAGGAATGAATAGCCAGCTTACCGGATTGTTCACATTGCCATTCGCACTGCCTGTCATTTCCTCGAGTCGACTAGGACAGTCCGGCCCAGCTCTTTTCCCGCAAGCATTGTTATGCAGGGTATCGCTTTTAATAGGGAAGGCCAAGTGGCCGGAGATCCAGTTATCGAAACGACTGCACGCGGCCGACCCAGAAGACCAGCTTTTGCGTGTGCAACTCGGCAAGGGCGCCGCCCCAGGGTCAAACGATATGACACAGGTGTTCCCGAGCAGTCGGCACCATTAGATGGTCGCTCCCTCCAGTCGGAACGAGACGATGTTACGCGGGGGTGTTTGATTCCTGCCCAGGGTGACTAATGGATTAGAGATGCTTTGGTGTCAGCGCCGGCCGGTTGCACCGTTGTTGATGCGCGCATTACGTAGGCCGTCAAGATCGATCCAATGCCGGCTGCTGCGAAGTACCTGCCTAGGTAGGCGCATTATACATAGCGTATGCATATTTTGCATTTGACGATCTTTCTATGGACATCTGCATGTACATATCAGATGGGCTAGCTCAGGTTGGGCAGAGCATACTCAGGAGTTACGTCTGCCAAACTGATCGGATTGGATAGCGAAAGAATTCGGGGGTCTGTTCTGGGGGCGTAACGATTCATGTGCCAGGCGGCGGAACGGACGTCGATCTCACCTCGTTGGCAAAAAGCCACATCGGCGAGTCTGTTAAGTATGGTAAGGCGGACTTGGCGAGCTAGGCCATATCAATCGATAACCTCCATGTCACCAGTCACTCATGTGCATAGGCTTCTTAGGCAGGAAGTTTCCCCTAATGACATACATACGTCTTCGTACCTATATTCACGCTATAAGGACCATATGTAAGAAGCATCTGGGATATGATCTTGATCCTGCACTAATAATAACAGTTATACCAGGAATCCACTTATCACTATCACTGACATACGTATGCAGGGGAGTTGCCGACTCGTTCATTTTCGTTGACTCGTTATCTCCTCCCAGCCCCTGATAATGTATAGGAATGATATAGACCCCAGGATGTAGGGAGAGTCGGTGTCTACCTTACAAGGAGGGAGGTAGTCCGAACCATAGGCATGCCCTGTTATATCAGCATTTTCCTATTGCCCGCCGGTCTTCGAAGCCACGAACAGCACGTATGGAATAATTAGCCTAAGCCGGGTATCAGCTCGCAAGTGGTTGTTGTGTCAATCTTGAAATCGCGCATGGTGAATTGTGCCGCTCAGTCGAATTCGAGACCATCCTCAACACCCAAGCTAGCGCCTTCACATATACCAAGCACAAGGTTTGACGTGATAAGGGGTAAGGCCTCTTTGGCGTAACCAAAGTATGCTGCTAATCCCTGACCCCACCTGACACCTTATCTAACTTAGTAAACTAAGAATATCATGATATAGGGTTTGCCGTCACTAATCCGGGAGCTCGATTCATGACCGGTAATAGACCACAATGAACAGCAAGAGAGCGCTTATGGCGGCTGGCGGCTGTAGCGCCGGGCGATTTTATGCTATAGGTATAATCAGTATAAAGCGGTATCGGGGCTATCGGGTTCTTACCCGAAAACAGAACCATTACCGCCCACGTCCCGCAACGTTAACGCTTGACGAGTAATGAAAATGATGCTAAATGATTATCTTGACGTTTGATGTATGTGGATAACAAAAACGTTACTAATTACCTAGTACTGCGCTAGTCGGCACGTCAAAGCGTCTCCGTCAGTGTGGGATCACGGCGCTCCACTTCAGGGCGGTAACTACCCCCCTGGTTCCCCCCCTTCACCCCGGCCGCTTGTCAAATCAATCAAATCCCCAAATCTCGCTGAACTGCGTCGCTTTTGGTAATAAGTCCGGAGACGGTGGGGTGGCGGTTGGGGGTAGTCGCTTTCTCTTTGACAGGGCAGATCTTCGGACAGCTGTCATCCGAGTAGAGATATCGTGCAACCCATTCTATGTACGTACACACGCCCCGAGAACTTGGAAACTGACAAAGCGCGCAAGTCCAATGAATAAACCATTTGGGGAGAGGTGTTTAATTTTCAGACTCTTCGATACATTACGGCGCACCCAGAACTGGCTCAAGAACAGTTATCATCATGACGAGAGTATGGGTCGGGATATGGAACAGACACAACAAAGCCTACGAGAGGTAGGTGGCAGAGACTATTCGTAGTAGGAGGCTCAATTTTATACAAGTCGCAGGGATATTTTTAGCTAGTTACCTCCACCGGGGCCACTTTCCAATCAGGTAGGGTCACATCAAGTGTGTATGGGCTTGGACATCGGGGATCGTTCTGCCGATGCGTACCGCTATCGCAGCTTGTAATTCTCGAATGTTATCGGCCCTGAACGAAATCAAGGAGGTCACATCCCATATGATTTCTATACAAATCTACATCCATAATCACGTATGGCATAGAGTGGCCCAGTGGAAGTAACTAACTAAAAGTACGCCTGCGACTTGTACTAGCTTCCAGGCCAAGCATGCGGGCGAGCCGCCCGGGGTTGTCATGATTGGATTACCATGTTGAGAATAGTTTGAGTTAGCGATAGTTGCCCTCTCCATCTTTGGCCCCTCCGCAACAGTTCGGAAATTCGGGCCTTATCTTAAGGTGGATGGAACCGCTAATAAATAACAGCTCATGGACGAGGCATAGACACCGGCGCCGAATCGGCCGAAAGTCATCCCGCTTGTCGATCATACGGATGGATTGAGGTCATTCTGTAGCATGTTACGCACTGCCAGGTGCCCCCTAGCAACCGGACACTACTTATCGGCTATAAGTCACAGAGAGCATGGTCCTTTTCCGGTAATACACCTTTATATCTGAATCATTCGTATAATAACTACATTGACAAAGCTTTATGTCACAATATGCTATCAATGGGTGACGTATATCGTGATTATATAACATACCAACAAGACAACTTTGAAGTTGGAGGATATGTGGTGGCTGATGAGAGGCGTCCGGATTTATCGGGCCCAGGATCATGTACAGGTCGAAATGTACATGTGCATGACTTGGTGTGTACCAGACAAATGATGCTGTGCTCTCGACGGTATCGAAGCCACACTTTCCATATGTGCTGATAAGGTCTCGACTTTGTGAAGCTCGGTAAAAGTCACGATGTCTTACTCTCTGGTATGTCAACTGTCTCGATACGGTTTAGTGATGACACGAGCAACGATTAACGGGTAGCAAGCCTCGTAAGTGAAATGACACGGAGGAATTGATTATTAAAGGCCTGGAACAATACGAATCTCGTCCTCAAGGCAGTCATGGCTTGATATCGTACGGCTTGCAACATGGAACGCCTCCTTTACTGCCGACATGGTATACGATTCCGAACACGGGCAAGAGGGTAGCTGTGCAGACCATACATACCTAGGTGTTCACTAATCGGATATTAACAGAAGTATTGACTGAGGTTTTCCGTTAGCAACTTTGCCCCTCCAACAGACCAAAGCAATCCGGGAAGACTCAACAACCTGCGTAAATATGTAATGTTTTTACGCAAGGAAGCATTGTAGGCGGGTAGGGAACAAATCAGCCCTGTCTCACTCTATACTCTCATTTTGGTTACTAATATAAGATATAAGACAGCATCGACAGGTAAACTTGTGTCGTCATTACGCCTCTAGAAGTAGTTAACTCTAGTGCATCGACCCGTTTACAGTAACCACTGCCATTCCATCCTTAACTGCTGTAGGAAGGGAACTGAAGACAAGTTAACGCCACGATTCCATTCACACATATCGTAGCGACGACTGCAAGTTGGACTCCAGACCGGAAAAGTGTCACCTTGTGTGAGGTCGTCTGAAAACGATCACTTCTATTTACTTTACGTTAGCTTACATAGTAATAGCCTATAATAAGCCTTTGGTGAAGTCCATGGCACATGATGATATTATAACTATGTCTTTTCTATTTATTCTTGCTCACAAACCCCCGTGCGGACCCGGCCAGCATGCGCGATTTACAGGGCTGTATTAGTGCGCCGTTGCTACCAAATCCCTTAGTACAGCTTGGCGCCTATGTAACCCTCTATTACCACGTCAACATCTCATGTGCGGTGCGCCTAGTGTACATACATGCGCACACTGGCTAACGAAGGAGGACTTTCCCCTGTTGGCCCGCTCGGATCTCATATCTAGCCAAGATTCCGCCAGGCACTTATTATTTGTTAGTTAGCTCGCTGGCACCTGTCATGAGCCTTGTCTTCGAGATAATGGGCGTATGGGTGGCTGATCAACCCCGTGCGGCAATTTGTCCCATGTTTTCCGCCTCGCTTTGGTGACTTCCACACACACAACCCAACAAAACCTCAAACGAGTTCAGGCGCTTGCAGGACCTGTCCAATCATGAACAGAGAAGGACCCCAGCCCAAATGCAGCCAAAAGATGAGAAGCCGAAGTGATGGTGATCTGCCCCTGGCTCTCGAACCGGGTTCTTGGTACGGTCACCCAGGTCTTCGTCATCACGTAGCACTCCTTAATAATCAGTAGCACCCCGTACGCTACGCTTTTAGCCTTTTTCGACTTCCAGCAAGTGGGGCTACACGAACCAACCCCCAGGGTCCCTACCATCCCAAAACAGAAAGTAACTAGCTCGCTTAGTATTAAGGTTATCGATAAAGCAGGTCATCCGGTATATCGGAAGCTTTGTAGCATTCTTGCTGGCCCCCGCAAAATTGTGGTCCGTGTAGCCCCACTCGGGGAAGTTGAAAAAGGCGGTAGTTTGCAACCAAGACATGAAGCAGCCTTGGCCGCTATGTGGGAGTTGAGAGGCAAGAGGTTGTTTTTGTCCGGTTTGATTTCAACCTGTATGGATTTTGCGCCTTGTTGGGCGGGACATGAGAACTGCAGAATCTGCCCCAAAAGTCATACTCTGACGCACGATGGCTTCCACGTGCTTTCCTATGGAATCCAAACAACCAGCACCGACAGATTATACCAACCTGGCACATTTATTCGCCACTACAGTATTCTCCGTCAGGTAATGTTATCCAGTTCAGATGAAAAGCCAGGCTTCCTGTGTTTCAGTACACTAGGCCGCTTGTACGTAGGGCCCGGTTCGTGTATGCTGTGCGCTATTCGTATGTTGGACACGAGATATATACACATCCACAACGTTTTAAAAACTGCTGGAACCCAAAGAGATTTGAGTAACTCAACCTGCACGGAGATTTGACTCCTTCAGGCCGCCTTCGAGGATCCCAAGCTTCTTCGACAAGCTTGCGCAAACTACAACGGCCTCTTGCATCCAAAGTACCATCACGAGTAGGTATATTGTCCGACTCGAGCCCCGATACCATTGATATGCTGGTAGCCATTAAACAACGCCCAATTGGAATACGGCGAGGCTTGATCAGTTGCCTCTCCCGAGGCTGATGGCGCTATGCAAACATTCTGTTCACGTCGCACTCTTCCATAATGATTCCTCATGCAATTTGTTTTTCGTGTCACGCTCTAAATGAAAACGAAGGTGAAGAGAGACAGACCGCGGGGAGCGTACGCGTACACACCTACACGCACCTACTCAAACCAGCACACCCACGCGCGCACACAGGGCTTGGCATAAGGGTCAACATGACATCGGTTGGCGGGGGAGCTTTTTGTAGATGAGGTGCTGTTGCTGTCAAACGAACGGCCGGTCAACGAACCCTTGGCCAGTGGTTTTGTTTTGGACTCCACTGTCGGTAACGGCTGGCCGACCCGCTGCTCGCAAACCAGGCCTCCCTGGCTTCCCCCTTACTAGCTGCCCCAGCGTTCCGCACCGGTACCATCTCGCGACAATTACTGGATCAGGTAAGGTTGCATTGGCAGCGCAAATCCCTGGGACCATCGGACGGGTTTGATTCTGATGTGCGCCAGCTCTTCCATGTTATCTCACTTTCTACATACGCAATATATGTTCTTGTTGATGATCATGGACACCCGGATACCATGAAACAGGGGCCACTATTGGGGATCCATGTCACCGCCTCACTTCGGGACCAGGAAGCCTTATCTCGATCCTTATAGACAGCTCGAACCGCCTCCACGTTGTCACTCCGTGACGATAGAGTCAGAGCATACGTTGCTTCTAAGATTCCAATTCCTTGCCTCGACAACCTCCGACAACATTCGTCTAATACCCAAGGACTATTAACTCTAGCTAAAATAGTTTGCACCCGCACAGGACGCTCTCGTAAGGCTTCAATTGCTAATAGTACGACTGGTCCTCCCCTCTGTCCGTCATCCGGGGGAAAAGATCTTTGCATGAGATGTGACATTGGGGCTCGGCGCCTCCGAAGAAACGGTTGACTGACGATGCAACGTAATGGTCTGGTTAGCGACATGTCTGTTACGTTGTGCCTCGTGGCTACAACTCTCAGGGGTATTCTTTGTTACATAGTTACCACCACTGGACAACCATATGCGGTATGAGGCCAGAATGTGGACTCTAAAAGAAATTATATGGAATATACATTGGCATCTCGGCCAAGATCGAACATCACTTCGCGATAGCGGCAAGCACTGGCAAAACCATCAGAGCATGTTTAGTCGCATATAAATTTGTATGAGATTTTACCTGATCATACGGTAGACCTGATGGAGGTAATTAATAAAGGATACTCCTGGGGGTCGCGGCGTATGCCTTAGCCACTTCCTGGCAATGGCAACCATCTTCATACGCTGCGGTTGTCCGGTGGGTGGCGCTTGGTACAACGGCGCCAATCTCGCATCCTGATATTGCATCTGCGGAGCTCACACGGAATTCATGCAGCACATAGAGGGCATTCCCATTAATTGCTTATGAAGGAGCGTACCCAGCCCACCGGTCAAAGATATGCAAGGGATCTTTTTGTGTCTCATACAAATATGTAAAATGTACTACTACTGCACGCCCCCACGAGGTGGTAGACGCATCAATTAGCGGGGTTGCCCGTGCCCCCAAAAGCAACAGCCCGAGAAACCTGCATGAGGTCATTGATAAGACGTTAGGATTAGGTTTCGCTGCCAAGCTTGGTCAAACCACGCTCATCTCAACCATCGAACGTCCCTTGGGTACCGGCCACCTGCTGTGGTGCGTGACACGACGAGTTTATCTTCAGCAGAAGTCGTGACCGTGGGAATCTACCGATACCACTCCTACATGCATTCCACGCCACCGCTTTCAAGGCTGACACACGTCGGAATCTGTAGAAGGTACCGCTCCCTCGTATGTGGAACCATCGCGCAAGGGAGAAAATAGCACCGCAGCTCATTTCGGTCTCTGACATCTTTCATCAAGCCAAGAAACCCCTGGTCAATCTTGGGGAGGGCAAGCAAAAGTCTTGTTCGTCTAGCCCCACGCGGCGGAGGACTTGTATCTAGGGTGCAAGATGCGTCCCTTTCCCTACCGGTAACTTCCTTTACCCTTTAACCTCCCAAGGTTAGATTTGTGTGCGACTTGTGATCCGCGAAGGAGTACCGGACACCCGGTTCGGCGAAACGGAACGGCTGGTATCCCCTTTCCTTTTGTCAACGGGCTGCTGGTGCGGAGATCACCCTATGAGTATCTTGCTTCTGCTGCAGGGTAACCACGCCGATATACAACTTGCCCTACAGATCTTGGACGAGGCGACGTATCACTTCTAGTATCCGACCTACCAAGATCTGTCACCATCGGATGCGCATTGCACCATACATGTGCATCTGCGTGCGTGCTGCATTCACCGGCTCTTGGAGCGGGGATAGATACAACGCTGTGCCGTTCTAGGTCGCTTACATCTCGATATATGGCGCCCCTATTACATGGATGGGCGGATGTCCTTTCAGCTGCCGGTCGGCTGCGTCTCTAGACCGCAGCGGTCCTGTGTCATATTACTTCTCCGATCTGCGGTTTCACGAGAATCAAGCCGGACGAATCGGACGTGCAGCTCCTCTGATCTTGGGAAAACACCATTCAATCTGAATCGAGCCTGCGGCATCCGAAGGCGACATGCTTGACGGAATACAACGACCTGCTATTAGTCTATTTCGTTTCCAGGCCACGCACGCTCCAGCAGCGCTCTTGCATATAGGCATTTTGTACGGGCCGGAGAGGCTTAAGGAACTCCCTCACCTGCCTGTTACAGGTAAGCTCCTTGGACTTTTTGATCCACGACAACGGTAACGACTCAAGCGCCTCGACTTTCGTGATTTCGCTCTTGTCATTGCTATTAATCTCGAATCATACAGAGGCGGAGAGGTTCTATAACGTATATCTCAAAACCAGCGTAGTCCGATTTCCGATGTTCATCCCGCTCGGACGTTATCGCAATCCAGGGCTCGCTTACAAATAGAGCTATTTACGCAGTCGGACGCTTTCGTCACGCGAATGCTTCCCCGCAAACGCGAACTAGCCCCAAAGACTGCAACAGGTTTCCGGATTCGCTCAATTATATGTTCTTAGGCGTCCCCCGAGCGGTTTATAGATTGGGTCAATAGGTACTAGCATTCCGAAAATTCCAATAGCTCTGTCTTCTTTCCTCACTTGAAATAGCCCCTAAGGGAACCCCGTCATGGCTATCAATATTTTCCTTCTCGACCATTGAAAGACGGGCTAAAAGACGGGCAGCCTCCGCTGACCCCATAGCTTCTGTCCAAGTCGGGGCAAAGTAGTTCTCGGCCGGTCCAGCCTAATAATGTCGGGCTGCCGTGGCTGCTCCATACAGTGAAGGAGAGAGCTAACTACGAATACATACTTTCGCGAAGACACGGTCACTTCACACCACTCTCTGACGTCTGACGAAAGCGGACTCCATCTATTTACTAACCGTCCTACCACATAAGAATCCCCTGATCACGCCCTATGAGCAAACAGTACTTTCGGCTATCTACCAGCCAAGATCACACCACATATCAGCGTGGGCTCCCGTGGCTCCCCCAGGAAGACACGGAGAGTCAAGACCGTTAGGAGACCATGTGGAGAATAATCCGTGCATCTGTCAGTCAGCGGGTGACGGGCAGACGGGGTGGGATGTTAGGGACGTGGCTGCACTAGAGCATCGACTAGCCAAGCTAGCGAATGTCAGCTTCCCGGTCAGGTTGTGATCGAGATAATTGACACACTTGCGGTTAGTAGTTCCTAAGAAAGTGTGCTAATTATTTTGACCACGACCTGCCGGTATACTGAAGTCGAAAACAGGGCTGCGTCTATGGTAGAACGTACAGTACCCAGGGTAGGGAACCGAGCAGCTCCCGCAGGCTGGTACTGTTATAGGTGATTCACCGATATATATAACGACATGCATATAAGTCACCGGATGCGGTGGTGTGCAGCAAACAGAGCGGCGGCTACGCTGATCCCTGGTGCTTGGCAGAACAACGATCCTGGTGCGGCCCCAAACCATCACGACCACCGCCCCGCGTGTCAGGGGCTTCCCTCGGTCCCGATTCGCACCAGCGATCGGCGTCCCTACCCATCGGACTGGGTTTTTTGACGACGCCCATCCATCATCGCACTGAAGGCACGCTCCCGGGTCCCCTTGATACCGAAAATAATAACGAATCGTACACCGCACTAACAATTCACGCCCTTCGTCCTTTGCCCTTGGCTTTCTTCTCCTCTTCTGCTGTTCGCCAGGACGGAGAATTGTTGCCACCTTCCCCTCAGATGACGCAGTGACGCTTGGTGACTTTTCCTAGATTTTCCTCAGTTCCTAGCTAGCCTAGGACCACGATGATGTACTACATCGTAGGGGCAAGTTTAACATCCTAGTCAGATACTTTCCATCAACTGAAACCTTTTCGAGCTTTATTAATGAATCAGAACTGCAGTATAGCGATAGAGTTAGACCGGACGCCAGAGGCTACCGGGCAAGGGTGTTAATATTCGGTCCGATACTTAGTATTCTCCTAAGATCCTAACGAATCGCGCCCCGCGCTGCGGGCTCTTTCATGTCCCAATAAGATTCTATTAGTCATCCCGTCATTGTGGATGATGATGTTGTTGTGCTCCGTTGTCGTCTCTACCAGGGACGAAGCTGGGCATGGCCTTTCCCCGGCCAATGTTTATATATATCACACTCTCGGCATCCTTCTCGACTTGGGGCTAACGTGGAGTGGCGTCCGGTTCAAAGAAGGGGTGCCTGTCACGGTGGCGCACGATCGCCCGTACCTTTTCTTAGCGTCTACCGAGCTATGTGCATTGACGGATGAGCCTCTTCACCATTGACCTATGTAATTCATATACGACGTTGCCATCACGACCACCAGGTCTGGGGATTATCTTCCCCTGCCTTGAACGTCGTGGCTCGGGGCTAGCGCCCGGCTTCTAGAGATACGATGCTGCTTTCGCCGCTTCTTGTCGAGGGCGGTGTGATGCACGTGTAGGGTTCGTGAGGTCATGAGGAGCGTGGCTGACTCAGATCCTCTGGTTTAGGCGGTGGTGTGTTGATTGCTAGTTTCCCGCCTCTGCGGTGAGCTGAACTGGGATGACTTCCTGGGGTTCTCTTCTGCTGCGTCTAGTGTATCGTCATAAGTCCGCCAGGACTACGTAATCTATTATTCTGCTACCATCAGCTCTGCAATTGCTTCGCCGCCTGCTCGCTTCCGGCTCTCGGATGCTTGAGGACCCCGGCCTTGAACATGGCTGGCGCCTCTATGTGGGAGCTCCTTCCCCGCTGCTAGAGTATGTGCGATATTCTCCCGGCGCATCACGTGAGGATACCGAGTCGTGACTAACTGCTATATCTTCATATACTTTCTGAGGTGGTGCCATTATAGGGTTCGGATCTTCGGTTAAGTCGAAGTCGAAGTCGAGTGGATCCCATGCTTTACACTCTCCGTGGGATTCCCGCTGCCCCCCTGGATGACACACGGCATCTCACCCCGGCGCGTCCGGCTGACAGTGCCTTTCGGATCTTGGCCCGGCTCTGCGTTGTCCGTCGGCACAGGGCCCAGGCGCCCTGCAAGAATGCAGACGTCACCCCTCCCCCACACCGGGGAGCCATGTTCGATGGGAGGAAGCCGCCTCGTCGTGGAGAGCTCATGCTGCAACTTTTGCCACCGCATAAAATAACTCATGGTGTTAATTATCTGCCTCGGGAGTGTCGACGTCACGATGCATGCAGGTACGGCCCAACCAGGAAGGTGCGCGTAGGTGGAACGATGGGCTGCCAGGTCCCCGGCAAGGCTGTATTAGTTGGTAGTGTCGTCGGGACGTAGTGTTGCCCTGGCGATAGGCAAGCTCAACACTGCACGCCAGAGTGTAGGATCCGACCTTGAATGGACCCCGCTTCGTCCTGCGGTGGCGAGGTGTGCGTATAAGCAGCTCAGAGCTATAGCGAGTCGTCCGAGTGTTCAGATGCAGGACTGAATATTGCCCGGCGCACTATTTGCTTTACAGTATTTTAGTGTTCCATTCACTACGGCTATGGCCCAACGCGACAGCCCTGTCCTGGGATGAAGTGCTGTACGTGAACCCCGTGAAGACGCAGGCAGGTGGGCGTGCGACATGAGCATCTGTTTGCAGTAGCCGCACTCAAGTTACCGTACGGATAGCACTTCAGGGGGCATGAGTCACCGTATTCTCAACGAGGCACATGGCGCATGCGCTATCCCGTACAGGAGAAATGGCGTGGAAGACTGAAGCTAGTTACTGTTCGATATACGATTACACGCCGGTCAGTCTCTGCGGTATGCAGTCCTTCCCTCTGCGTTCACCACGAGGCGGATGACTGTCCCGAAGCGCGATTGGCCTAGCTATAGGGCGCATGACGAATCTCGTCATACCTCCCTCTAGTTATTATGCGTGCTAGTCCGCTCTCAAAGCTGGGTTGATAGTTGGGGATCACCGTAGGACCGCAATAATGAAGGACGTCATCAACTCTGGGAGCATGTTGCCCGTCTTCAAGATGGTTATGAGAGCAAGTGTCTGCCTGCCCGGGCTGCAGAATTTCGAACGGTGTCTCTATCACAACGCCTCCCAGATGGGCCTCCAGTCCCTGGGCGTGTTGTAATATATTATCAAATAAGACGTAGGTGGCACCCCACATACTTCGTCGGGTTCAGGTGGCCGAAGACAATAGTCGTTCGACAGGGAGAGACTACAGCGTGACTTGACAAATGCACATGGCTCCTACGTAGAGGTGAGCGTCCATTGCGTCTTGTATCCGAACACAATCTGTCCTAATATGTCCGAACAGGAGTCCGGCTTAATCTTTTATGGAACCTATGCCGGGCGTCGAAGTGCTTGTTCTACGATAAGCAAGGACATATATGTTGGGCAGCAAAGAAAAGGGGTTGTGTTGAAATTTCTAGCCACAGATTGCATACGTACTTGGTTTTTGACTCCTTGTCAGAATATGGAATAGTGATGGAAAGTGCTATGAATACGAAGAAATTAATCTGTACGATTCGCATCCAATTCGCGTCGCTTTCCAGCCCGGGGTTCCCGGGGAATCCAGCCCATAGGCCCCCAAGCTCCCACTCGGGACACTTAGGCACACCTGCCATGTTTACATACCCTCGATCCGACCGAAACCAAGGATATTGCACGTGGCCTTAATGTAACGCGTCGTTGACTGTTACTTGGTAATAGGCCGCTCGATGGGGTTTCGTAAGCGTGGTTTCGACTAGTCGCCCGATCTTTCAGATCCAGGTATAATTCACCACTGAAGCTCAGGCGCCAGCGTTCCATCAAGCTCTAAGTCTAGCAGAAACGCAACAACCGCCCTTACGTGAAAGCGTAGCAACGAAAAGAAAAGGGCGTCATGTTCCACACATGCGCCGTACCTTCGTGGAAGTCGTAATTCGTATTCCCTTCTCCAGAGCAGACCTGATAAAACCAGTCTTCCCTTTCCATGGTCCAGTCGCCTCGAACACCAATCCGCGTCCCTAAAACTAACTGATTTGAATGGATACCAAAGGCACGTAATACATTCTAGTCCATACTCCCAGAAGTGGCTTTCCTACCACCACGTATACAAACCAACGGGGGGTATAGTATAGCAATAGGCGTAAGGAGTTTGGTATTCCCAACTCTGCCCACGAGTCCTAACCACCCAGAGGTCAACGCCACTGCCGCGATTCCCAACGGACGAGCTCTACGCCGCCGGTTCGTTGCTTCCCCTTATCGCGTCCCGTCCCCCCGTCCGCTACGGATGAACTTGTTGAAGATCCCCCTGCCCCCGTGCATCCTGGCCTGTTTCTTTTCCGTGGCGACGTCATCGGTCCGTAGCGTCTCTTTGGATCCCGTCCTGCACTTCCTAGCAACGCGTTCGCTGGCCAGTTGCTCCTCATCGGACTCCAGGAGGTCATAGTCTTCGACGCCGGGCGGTGTCGTTGGGTGCTTCTCCTGGTGGCGGCTCTTGCCGGGGTAACTCTGGTAGCTCGTCTTAGTATCCGCACCAGCGGCCTTGCCGGACTCCGAGCGCATTTCGGTATCGTGCAGCTTCGTTATGCCACGCGCGAGGGGCGCGACCATAGGGCCCTTGACATCCCACCTCCCGTCCTGTATAGTTGCCTGTAGGTCGAGAGCCTTTCTGTGGAGCGAAGGTTGTTGCCGCGCGAATTCGTCCTCGACCTCCTTCTGGTGTCGAACCATGGCTTCCATTCGCTCGGCCTTCACGGTCGGTACTAGGTCAGTGTGGTGCCTATCCTCGTCCTCCAGCTGTTTAAACCACTCATCATATAGTTGAGTGTCCTGCGTTTTGCCAACATTAGTAAAGACTCTGGAGAAGTTCACACTGATCGCTTACCGTTTCCTCGCGAGTCTTCTCCTGAAGACTCTGGAGATACGTCCTGGCGTTATCTGTCATCTTGATTCCCACAATGTACTTGTCAAACGACTCCGAGAACTCGCGATAGTGACCTTTCAGCACGAAGCATTGCCCAGTCCATCCCTTGGTTCTGAATTTCCGATATAGAGCCTCTGCCGTAGGAGCCTCCCACGCGAATTCTACATGTCTGTCATAGAAAACGACGCACTTGCAGTCACACCACGTCGCGAAGACGCTACAAGTCTCGTTCGGGAGTGCCTTTTCAACGAGCTCGAGGGTGGCTCTCGACACAAAAGATGCCGGGGCTCTGTAGTTGATAGCTCCGTGGATATGTGATCTTTCATAATCGGCTGGCGAGCGGAGATCAACAATCAAGACTTGACTTGAAGGAACTACTTCTAAAAGTCTGTTCAAGTGTCCAGGAAGGATCATCCGTGGCGATTCACTAGGACGGTCATGACTGTGGTCATCTATCCTTAAGCTCTGCAATCGATTTTCTACTTCTTGCTGTTCCCGGCGATGGAAAAACCAGAGCTACACCGTATTAGTACAGGAATCCATTTGTGCATCGGTTGGATAACTCACGTCAATATCTGTCGTTTCAGTACCAAGATTCGAGGCTAGAAATTCTTTGACAGCAACCGTCGGGCTAGGGTTGTCAAGGAAATACTCCTCGAGTCGTGACTGCACATGGGGCGCCAGCTGGGGCCGAGCCGGAAGATTGTCAACGGAGGTTAGATGAGTCCTCCTCGAGTCGCGTTGATGGTTTAGTATGGGAATCCTCGAGAAGTTTTGATGTGACATGGCTTCGCGTAGGGGCATTGGAGGCGCAGTGTGCTGCCTGATAGGCGTCCCTAAGTTGTTATTGCTCCATGCTCGGGCGATTTGATCTGGTAACTGAGTTACCCCTGAATAGATTGACGAAGCTCCCTGACTTGGACCGGGCACACTTCTAGCACCGGGCCCAACCAAGGACATCACACTTGGTCGTCTGCCGTCGGTATAGGCCGTCGTCCCGGAGAACATCGACAATCTCGATTCCACGTCCGTGTCCCGGCTGACTGGAATTTCTTCCTCCACTGGGACTCGGTCTCCGCGGCCTTTTAACGCTAAGTTGTTGGACCGAACGAAGGCAACAAAATTGCAGGCGTGGTTTTCCGGCAGCAGGTCCCACACCATAACCGGCATTGACAACAGTAGCAGCGTTGAATGACTTTTAAACACTCCTTGGACTTTGACGTACTTCGCAATCGCTGGTATAGATTGAAGCCAATGCTCCCAGTCGTTGATATTTAGACGTTGGTCGTCTTCTAAAGCTAAGGAGATCATCACGTGCGGTACATCCTCGCTCGGTTCCGATCCTATAATTTCCTGTGGTCCCGCATATCGCCCGGTGGAAGAGCTATCTTCGAACATCAGCTCCTGTGGTGGCGATGGAGGCCGCGTGTCACATGATACGATTCGAGCAATCTCGATACTGGGTGCTCGGTGGTTAGCCGTCATCATGAAGTGCACCGGCGTCGAACGCGCTTCGAAGTGTTTGCCGTTTCGCATTTCGGGTCTGGGGTGCTTCAGACGTGCTAGTACCTCGGCATGGACCATAGCTGCGGAGAATGTCCTGTCCTTCCACTCCTGAAGCACTTCGATGAGGGCGCTGGTGAACGAGTAACGTCCAGGATCGGGGGCAATCGCATCCCAGCTCGAAGCTGATATTGTCTCCGTGATGCTGTTCCCGTTCGGGAAGGTAGCGCTCGCAGCTCCCGCACAGCAGTCAAGAAGAATTAATACATCGGAAAGAGACCTTTCTAGCAACGTTTGAATTGCAGACCACCTGAGCAAAGTTATAAGCCTTGTTGACCCCCACGTGAGCATAGCGGAACAAGTTGACTTACTGCAGCCATGGCGAATCTGAACTCCGGTTTCTGGATGGAGGTTTAGCACAGTCGAGTAACAAGGCGGCTCTGGGCACACAAGGACTTACGCGCACCATGTACTCTGTCTCGAGTTGTCTATTCTTGCATGGCCTCCGTAGTATACGATGAACAACGTGTCCTGCGACTCGTACTCCTTGATCATGGCTCCAATCTTCAGCATCAGATCCAAATGTGCGTTGTCGGACGGTATCGAAAACGTCTCGGTCTCGAAGTTGTAGTCTTCTCGGAAACATGTCTCGAGGTCTTCCAGTTCGGGAAGGACGAATAAGTCGTCACATCTCCAGTGCAGAAGAAGGGCGTGCACCTTCTTATATCGCTGCGAATGGCCACGGTTCGGAAAGGCTCGAGCTGCGGACTACAGGCAGCCGCGTCAGTAGGTTGACGGAGCTCTGCGCTTAAGTAGGCCAGGGAGAAACGCACGTCTTCAAGTGTTCGCGCGAAGTCGGGTAAATGTTTGATGTGGAAGTTCACGCGACTGATGTCATGCGTTGCGGACGGTGTCTTCTCGTCGCCCGGGCTGGAGCCATACTGAGAACTTGTCATTAGAAGAGCGCATTCTCGAAACCTGATTCTTGAATTGTTCTTACGCACGGCAGAATCTCCACTGCTCATGCTGCTCCCATCCGCGGGCCGCCTCGAGCTCAAGGTTAGGAAAGGTAAGCGGTCGGCCATGTCTGCAAATGCCTATTGGTCTCGCTGCTATCGCGTGCAAAGGAAGCGCGCAAGGAAGCTTGCGGGAGCGAGTGCTTCACATTACACGGTTACGGCGCGGCCCTTCACGGGCAGGATGGGCGGAATTGTCTCAAGAAAGCAGGGCCGAAACTGATTAATATTGGGATATTGCTGGATGGAAATGGAAGATGGTCAAAAGAAAAAGTTCACGTTGAGGGCATTCGCGCTCTGCTACCGTCGCCTTCCCTTCCCCCAACTCGAGATTCCAACGCCTACTCTTGGTATTGATCCTTCGTCTAGCCAGGGTGCTGCTGGGCTGAATGAAAGACTGCGACTGTGATGCCTTTGGAGAGACTTGCTACCTAAATATCGGTAACAGAATTGGGTTTAGCGGCTGAAAAGAGCAGTATCAGATTGAGGCGCCCACGGCCACGTTGTGTTCCAGTCAGGGATCATTGGCCCAGCAGGTAGCCAAGAAACGGGATAGCATATGATCTTCCTCAGCTGTGAATAAGGCGAGCATTCCTCGCATAGTACAGTAGATACCCTAGTAGAGCAGAAGGGCACAGGAGAATCGAAACACTCTAGTATGGCCCTATCCAAAAGCAAGCTAAAGAAAGCGCCGAGTAAGGGGCTTCAAATCGGGACTGCTTGAAGTTTCACTGCATTGATACGAAGGATTACCTGAGACAATGAAGAGCCATTCCCTCCACCCTTAGCGCTAGATGATGCCATATGCAGGAGGTAGACTAGCAGATCTTCGGGTTCGGGTTCGGAGAAAAGAATATTATTCTAGTACACGAAGCGGGTGTATTCGAGACGATCCGGCCGACACGATGTCGGAGGAAAAAAAGGTATTAAAAGAGACATTCCATTCAGTAGTCTAAGTACGTAGTATGCAGGAAAACGGAGGTCAGTATTATCCTTCTGTAAGTACATACTAGGCACTTGAAAGTGGGACAGAGCTCATTAATCAACCAATGGGAACGTCGTGATTCCATGACCTGTAGCTGACGGGAATATGCTTGTGGGTGACTCCGAGTCCCCGAGTTCCCCGAAGGCATTGTCTTCAACCACAATGCCAATGGTATATGCAGGTCCGCTTACGCTAACAGTCATCTATGAAATACATATTCTTGATGGCTCTTTCGATCGAACGTCGCTTTATGGGAGCTCATGATCCCTCAAAAGGTTTCCCCGAGGTCGTGGATGAAGTTGGGTCTTGGCAATGCCGCCTGATGCTCAAGGTCAGCAGCCGGTAGGCCTGAGTCGTATCAAACGTAACACAGCTTGCACAAGTTGCCGCGACGCAAAAGTAAGCCTTACTTTCGCCCCCATTTGGACCACTAGGTAAGTAGCTGACAGGTGAGTAGGTGCGATGTATCCCGAGCCATTCTCAGAATGCGTCATGCCAACGTTGTATGAAGCATCACATCCCATGTGTTGTGGATAGAACACACAGGAGAGTGAGTCGGAAGAGGTGAGTGTCTAGCTACCAGGCAGAGGCGTCATAGTCGAACCCATCGTTGACCTCGACTGTAGTAAGCTGGAAGAGCTGGCAAAGGAGATACAATCCATCAAGCAGAATGTTGGTGATAGATCCGTGCCATCCTCAGCGCCATCGGGCTCTTCTCAACAAAAAGATGTCACGGCACCATTGAGGGAGCCTGGGGCGCCACGGCTCGACTGGGCACCTCTGGCAGGGCCTCCAGCGGTGCTGGCTGGCAACGCCACAACGCTTGAAGCATCACCGCTCCCGTATGCCACACTCAACCAAGATCCAAGCAAGGGTCCCAGTCAACCAAGAGCTCTGGGCTCGCAGCCTTTCTCAGGTGAAGATGTTGATCACTATTTCCAGAGGTTAGTATAGTGCAGTTGGTGCCGTAGCTGCCGTATATCTAATCCGTTACAGTTACTTCCGGCACTTCCACCCGTACTTCCCTATTGTACGGGATAGAGACCCAAATATATGTTACAATACTTGTCCCTTACTTTTCTGGACTATCATCCTAGTAGCCTCGCGGCGCTACGCAAAAGGTCCCACCATTCTACCGTTTCTGTTAGATGCGGTCAGAAAGGAGATGTTCTCAGCCGTTTCAGTCTTCCCTCTCTCCCTAGCTTCAATCAATGCGCTCATATTGGTATGTGCATGGAATTTTCCGGATGTGAGGCTTACCAAAGACCCCACCGCTCTCTTTTCTAGCGTCGCGATGAACGCATGTTTACTCTTAGGAATTCATCTGGGAAAGGGGAGACACATCGAATACAGTATAGCTCATTTCCGGACTGAATTCTCCGACGAGGAGGCTGTCTTCACTTGGGTTGGCTATAACATTGTATCGCAGAGGTATGATGTCAGCTCCGCCCAAGGATCCCATGGCCGATGTTGACGCTTCTATAGAATGTCTTCCTACCTGGGTCTTCCGCCCCTGGGCAGTCTATTCAACAGAACTATACAGGGTGTTGTCGATGGGAAAGCATCCTTTTCCGTCTCGCCCAGTTTCCGCGTTCTTCTACAATGCCAGAAGTTCTGCAACCATCTAAACAAGACCATGGCTGCTTACCTCGAAGAATCTCGAGGCGTGTCAGCGCATATGGTTCGCCTGCTTGAAGATGAATGGAATAGTGTGCAATGTCTAATGTTCTCTGACCGCCCAGGTGAGCATCCTTCAACGTTCTAAATAATTCTTTAATTCTAACTTCGACAGACGATCTGGATCGACTTAATGTGCTCCTAGTTCAACTTGAGATAGAGCAATACTATATGCTTCCATTACCCGGCTACGATTCGGAAGCGCTGCAAGGCAACATCCTTCGAGCATACAACACGGCCCAGACCATTATTAGAGATGCCGTAGAGACGGACCGCAAGACAGATTTCCTTTGGCATGCACCACATTTCTACTTTAGAGCTTTGCTCTGCGCAACATGCATTATCTGCAAGGTGATAGGGTCGTCGTACAAAAAGTTCGTCGACCGGGGACGGATGGAACAGTCCGTGGCCGACATTCTTGCCATCCACAAGAGATCGATCGTCATGGAAGGCGACCTCGCCGCGCGCCTGACGAGCTTCCTGGAGCCATGGCTCGAGCTGGCGGTTTCGACTGAGTGGGAAGAAGAGCCCATTTCGACCTTCACGCACCGGCTGAGCGCGAGCTCGACCATGGATTGCGCCAAGCGATGGAAGCACGACCTGGGAAATCAGATGAGCTCCAAGAGCCAGCCCGCGCCGGCTTGTGGGACCGACGCGGGATCCGTTATGCCGAGTGCTGCTGATCCGATGCAGTACATCGATTGGACGTTCATGGATGATTTCGACTGGAACATTGAACCAAATATCCTCTAGAACGGGACATAGAGGCGGAGTTTGATTCAGGATATCATTCAGACTTAGTCTGTTCATGGTTCGTATGGATGTTGGTCGGTGGTGGTAAGGTATATATCGTTGCTGCGAGCACTAAAATCGCACCCAGGGACCCCTTCATCCGGTTCCGAATAGCCCTTATCAATAATTCTCCCACTATACAGAAACCATCAGGCATTGCTTCATTTCCACTTCCTTTCAGCAACGCCAATCCACATCTGCGGCGTACCGAAGTCAGTACCCGGGCAGCACGGGAGTATGAGAGACAGAGACGCCTTCGCAGCGCCTCGACAAGGCTAGACTTACACCCCACCCCAACACCTTCCCGACGATCGCATCGGCAATCTGGTCCCTTGTCGGCGTGGAGTGCAGGAGTCGGGAGTCTAAGGGCTCGCCGAGAGCCACTACCATGAAGAAATCTGTAGTGGTACCCCGTCAGCAGATCCGCAGCCCCAGCTCAGGAGAGTTGGCTGAAAAGGCCCACGCGCTATTCAACTTACATCTATGCGGGCCGTGGTTCAGCAGCGGCCGCGGAGGGATGTACACGGCGCCCGTCCGGGTCTTGCCGTAGTGGAAGCCGCCCTTCAGGAGCGCCTGGTCCGCGTCGTCGATCACGAAGTCCGCGGCCTCGACTCTAGTCTTCAAGGCTGGGATCCCAGGGTAGATCCTGAACCACGCCCCAGAAATTCATCAGTCACGCCGTGTCTACGGAACCTTCTTGATATTATTTCTTCCCCTGATTCAAATCGGCAAGGAAATGAAGAAAACGCAGGGGGGGCCGTCGGTCTTAGGTATAGGCGCCCGGGTAAGGGGGGGCATGGGAACAGGAAGCGACTCGACACTCACCCATGCGCGACGGGCGTCGGCAGTGGCGCGTCCGGGTCCTCGCAGATGAGCAGCCACTCGCGAACGCGGTCAGCGAGCGCCGGGGGCGCCGTCCACTGCAGCGCGGGAAACCTGCCAGCGCCGTCGTGGGTGTGCTCGGGGCGCAGAGCCGCGCCGCTGGGGCCGCACTCGGGCGACGCCACGGCAACCGTCTGCTCCGCGTGCCCCGCGAACGCGGACCGCGCGTAGAAGCTCTTGGCATCGTGGCCCTTGGACTTCGCGAGAAGCCATGAGAGCGTCACTTCGAGAAGCGCAGTTGCCATCGCTCGGTCGTATTGGGGTTGGGTGGGGGCGTCTGATACCCGTGTAATATGATTGGCTGGCCTTTCAGGCTTGGCGGAATTGTGCGTCGCCTGATTGGATGGGTCGCTCGTAAATCGATGGAGAGCCTGAAAAGGAAAATGGAATGAGTATATCCTGGTTTAGGTACTGTGAACTATGATAAGATATCTTAGTACTTGAATAGCAGAATCTTAGGGTTTATGTTCGTGATGACTTTCTGTCCGGAAGGATGCTGACTATGGCAACCCCATGTATGTATATCGAGTTCGGAGCCGGAGCGGCTACCTTAGTGCCAAGCCTTTACCGAAAATGGCCAAGAGCCGCCGAAGTATTCGGCTTCGAGAATATACTACCGGATCCAATAACCAGTTAGGTCTCTCTTTCGGAATTCTATTTGTAAATCGGGTTTAACGTCTAGTGTTACCGCTAACAACCATCATCCGGATTCAGATCCTGGTATTAATTTGATTAGAAACGTCCCCATCGCACCAGTCATTCCTTGGACGTTATCGATAGGTCGCCCACGGCACCATGGCGGGCTTCCGGCAGTTGTGGCGTTGGTTGCAGACCGCAACGGAGGACGCCGACGCCGGCGCTGGCACGGCGGTTGTCGAGGAGGTGATGCTCCCACCTCGGCCCACCCACCCCTACTACCCGGAGGACGTGTCCATACCGCAGTACGCGCCGAACGAGCTGCCCGTGCCCGTGCTCCTCGCGGCGCTGGGCGGCATGTTGGGCTTCACGCTACTGGGGTCGTCCATCGTGGCGGTGAGGGTCAACCCGGCCCTCACGAGGTCGAACCTCGCCGTGTTCTGCTGGTTCATGCTGTGTGAGTAGTCATGTCCTGAACCTGGGCAATCGACCAGTCATGGCCGGGGATAGATAGCTAATATGCCATGTTCATAGGTGGCTGCTTGCATTGTTTCTTCGAGGGTCAGTTTTACTTCATGATGGTTGACTGAATGATTGATCGATCAGGGTTAAATCTGACTCCGCCTCTAAAGGGTACTTCGTCCTGAACCACGCGAGCGTCGCGTCCTCGCAGTCGCTCTTCGCGCAGCTGTGGAAGGAATACGCGCTCTCGGACTCGCGCTACCTGACGTCCGACTTCTTCATGCTCAGTGTCGAGAGCATCACCGCCGTGAGTGCCCGTCCCGAAAACTGAAGAAAATTTCCTATTCGCCTCCAACTTCCTCCTTACAGCGACCAATCTCTATCAATTTCGAGACCCCCCTTTCGCTGAAGAAGGAATGCCTATCACGTTTTACCTTCACTAGACCGGGGAGAAAAAAGAAACAAACTAAAATCCACAGCTCTTGTGGGGACCACTCTGCTTCCTGTGCGCCCTGACGACGGCGCTCCCGCGCAACCCGCTCCGACACCCCCTGCGCATCATGGCCTGCATGGCGCACCTCTACGGCGTGGCGCTCTACTACGCGACGAGCCTGTGCGAGCTGCACTACGACGGGCGCTCGCACAGCCGCCCGGAGCCGCTCTACTTCTGGGGCTACTACGTGGGGTTCAACCTGCCGTGGGTGGTGGTGCCCTTCCGTAAGTTTTCTTTCTTTCTCTTTCTTTTTCACTCTTTTCTTTTTATTCCTTGTGGATTTTTCTTCTCTTCTGCTTCCACACCGGCGGGACAGATACATACGAACGAGAGCGGACGGGACGGAGAAGAAGAAGAGACTAATCACCGGCCCCACCTCGGGCGATTGCGTCTTAGTGATCCTGGCCGACAGCTTCGCGACGGTGACGAGGGCGCTTAGGGCGCTGGACAGGGTCGATGGCGCCCTGGACGGGTTCTGGAGCAGGGAGGGGAGGCCAACGGCGGGCGGGGCCGAGGAGGAGCCTAAGAAGACCAGGTGATGGTGTGCGAGATGTATGGTCTATCTGGGTCACGTCATGGATCGTGCAGGGTTCAGGGTAAACTGAAGGGTCGGCAATGGAATGTATCCAGAGCCCCCCGGACTGTTGTGATTGACCACCTCCTACCTAAGGACCGTGGCAAGCGAACAAAGAACCCCCCCCCCTCCCCACGCTCGGATTTGGGTCCATTATCCCACCCACCCTATCTGGATTTGGACCTCACTCCGCTCGCTCTAGGTGCGGGATGAGGCGTGTATCTCGATGCAACTAGGCGTTAGCGCCGACGCCTCGCAAACACGTGCGCAAGTAAGGGATCGAGGAGAGAGACACGTGTTCACATGATGTGATGTCGATAGGGGTTGCTAGCGAATTGTTCTTATTTCTTCCGCGGGTTGGCTTGCGGGACTAAAGGCCTTTCTAGGCGGGACGTAGCCGGGTTCGATCTGCCTTCAATTATCCCAGGCGAGGGGTGCTTTGCGACGGTGGCGTTCTCGAAAGGGGCGTTATCTGGCATGGTAACTGTTCCATGGCGACGAACAATCCGCCGGAGCCGCCCTTATATCTGTACACATCGCGATCGCTCGCCGGGTTCTGGTATGCTTGGGCGCGGTGGCGGACGAGGGTTGAATGCAAGGTGTCGTCGTTTAAGGAGTACCTCTTCACAGGCACTCCTGGGTTGGATTTCTATGATTGTCTCACAATCTGCACAATTTCATAGTAGAGGCCATGGTATTCCTCGCTATCTAGTTTGTCGTAGTCTACCTGGTATGTGAGGGGCTTGCATGACAATACCGAGGAACGTTCTCCCCGAATGCCTCGTCCACAGTGAATGGCTACAAAAAATGAGCGACTGCGAGAGCTTGGCCTCAACGGCGTCATCTAGTGGTGGCATGGTCTAGAGGACTTTATTTCCATAAAGCGATGGGTGCGCCACGATCATATCATCCCGCAGTACGATGGAAGACCATGAATTTCCCACCACGCCGACGCTGCAGAACAGTTTCGTCAGTATGGTGTTCAAGAGATGGACAAAGCGATTCAGAGAGTCGCCGGTCACGAGTAAGAAGATATCCGTGAATGACTCCTCCAACGGCCTGACGGTGAAGACATCGGGCGAGCCGGACTCGCCCGTGAATGACTCGGGCTGTCTTACGAATGACCTCACCACTCCTATCAGCAACGTGAACTCCCCGACAGAAAGCGACCTGAGGTCCCCCATCACCGAGTCCCACACGCCCAAGCGGGACGATACACTAGTGTACATGGCCTTCTTCAGGCGGAAGCCCGGAGTGACGGTCCGCGAATTCTACGACCACTGGGAACACGTCCACGGGCCGCTCGTCCGGCCGTGGATGGAGAAATACGGCTTCGTCGGGTATACCCAGGTAAGTTTGCCCTCCCCTGGCAACAGCATAAGTTCAGAGACATAGTATTTGCTGATTATTCCCCAGGTCCACCTGAAGCCCGAACTGGACGTGGCCACCCCGACGGCCCCTGAATCTTCAGAAGAATCGCTAGGCTCGTTTGACGGTTGCGCGATAATGGAGATAAGGGACTCTGACCAATTTGCGGCAGCCTTCCAGGACGAATACTACCTCGACGTCATCGCGCCGGATGAGAAGGCCTTCTTCGATACAAAGACCGGAGTCACTCGAGCTCGAGGGGAGGCGAAGAAGATTTTCTGAGCATTATGGATCGTTGATGTGTTATCGATGTCTTTGTTGATATAGCCTCTCCTTATAGGTATCATGTCTCCTATCTCTTCCACCTCGATAGAGTTATCCATCGATTTTATCTTACGTACTTGTTCATGAACCGCTTGTGGAAATCGGAGCGTAGAAGGTCCTGTGCTAGGTTAACACCCCTAGATCGAAGCTACGAGACGTACCAAGAACTTACGTTGATGAATTCCTTGCTCTTGCCTTTGTTTTCTGTTCCTCTAGCTTGATTTTTGAAAACAACGTCGTCATCCCACCTATAGTCGTATAGTTAGCGAACCAAGCTTAATGAAGTAGAGCCAAGTGTGACATGCCTCCGTTTGATGTTGAAGCTCTGTTTGGGGTTCAATAGCGGATTTCCCAGGGCAATATCGCGCTCCCGCTCCTCCTGTTCCCTGGCAGCCTTCTCAGCCTCCTCTTTCGCACGTTTTTCGGCACGCTCCCGCCTGATCTTGTCGAGCTCGCGCTGCAACTCCGCCTCCTCATCGTCGTCGTCCTCGCTATCGTCATCGCTGCTACCCTCGTCCGAGTCGTCCTCCGAGTCGGCGTCTATGTCTCTCGTCTCCTCTAAAATGCGCCGTCTCTTCGCCTCCGGGTCCTCTTCCCCGTCCGTCTGCGACGTCAACTCCAGGGGCCGCTTTGCGTTGTTGGTGGCCGCGGTCTCGGACTCATTGGTAGCCTCGGGAAGTGCACCGCCGTTCTTCTTGGCGAAGTGGGCGGCTTCTGCTGCGAGGAGCTCGGCTCGTAGGTCGCGGAAACCCTCATCGGCAGCTCCGCCTTGGCCCGGTTGGCGGAACTTCAGCTGCGTGTGCGCCGGGAGGAGTCGTTGGTGATAGGCAGGGCCGCGAAGGGCTTCCTTTCCACGCGCCTGGGAGGTGATTAGTATACAGCGATAGATGGATCCCTTGGGTTATGTAACTTACTGGATCAAAGGTAGGCCTATGGGCGGTAGTCATCTTGGAGTTTCCCTGAGAGCACGATTGCGAATAGTATATGGTAGGAAGATGATGGAGGTCAAGGTTGGCTGGTACCCTGCAGGTGGTTAGTGCTGGTTCCAGAGTGTTTACGGTACCCTTTTCTTTGGGCCAAATCGGGCCTAGCGCCAATGCCGCTTTTACTCACGCTCGGTTTAGTCCATTCTCCACCACTTGGCCCGAACAGCCGGATTTGTGGGAATTTAATACATACGAAAAACCGGGTTTAATTAGTTGCGGTTTTTAATTCCATTAAGTAAAAGAAATATAAGATTAGCTAAGTTCAAGATATATAATTACAAATGCCCTCGTTTTAACGTACTAAACTTGCGAAAGGAGTAAAACGAAAGTGACATAAAGGACCTAGGTACGCTGTTTCGCACCTTCTTTATCTAATCCTTTATGAAACATCTATGACGTTGCGCCACTAGCAGTACTAGCTACTTAGTCTAACGGGTCCCCATTTAAGAGAGCATGATAAGGCTATTATGTCAAAAATCTACTTTCTTAATGACCGATTCCGTATTTAAATATTTAATATTCCAAGTAAGAAAGTAAAAATAAACGCATTTACAGCTATATATAAGTCCGTTTTTAAATTCTATCTTAGCAGCGTAGACGAGAATCCGTATAAGTCCCCAGCTGCGACAAGACCTCAGAATAACGGGAGCGGCAAAGCGCTAACTCAAACCAGAAATATACTCCATAAAACGTTGGATGCACATAATTTTGATTGGCTACTATTGCCCACCTCCTAGGAGCACGGACCCGAATTTGCGGCTACCGCTTATTGTGAGGTCGGGTCGCAGCTGGGGACATACCGTGGTACTCTATTATAGTTTAATATGGGTCTGACGGTATTTCTTACAAATATCGATACCTGATTTTCCAGACCTGTAACATCGCAATGCGGAGCTTTTTCAAGACGAAGCTATCTAGGCTACTAGGAGAGTGTTGCAACAGGCAAGAAGATATTGTACAGTCACCTGCGCGGCCGGGGCTAGACGACAAGGCGATGGTGGGGCTTTGGATAGCAAGATTATGCTCGCAGGCGTTGCTAGGTGCGAATACGACAGCACCGATTTATCTTCTGCATCAGCGTTAACTCGCCGGACTAAAGAATGCATTAGCGATAAATACGATTAAACTTTGAAAAAAGAAGTTTAAATGTTATTTACCTGTAACCTAATCCTCATTTATTGCGCCGCGACGCTGGATCATTTCTGCCACTTCGGCTTTGTCTCGTTTTCGGCGCTCCTCATCCCTCCGATCCCACCATGGCCACCGCCGATCCCCCCGAGACATACCCTCCTCTGAAGCCTGTAGAGCAGTCCCGTAAGGCCCGTTCTCTAGCCTAAGGTTCAGCCTTGCTCCAGCGTCTATCAAACTCTCGGCGCATCCCTTCCAGCCACAATAGGCAGCAGCAGCTAAAGCACTACCAAACAACCCCCATTGAAGCGGCATGTTTATCTCTGCCCCTTCCTGGACCAGGAACTTGACAATCTCAGTCCGTCCCATATATGCTGCTGCTGCGAGGGCGCTGCCGTAAATCCCGGTCTGAAGCGGCATGTTTATTTCTGCCCCTTCCTGGACCAGGAACTTGACAATCTCAGTTTTTCCCCTGTCTGCTGCTGCTGCAAGGGCGCTGCCGTAAATCCCGGTCTGAAGCGGCATATTTATTTCAAGAACTTAAGAGAGT
>QJNZ01000398.1:0-82698 GCA_004155055.1 Monosporascus sp. CRB-8-3
ATATATATATATATATAGCTAGATACCTTAATAGCACTTTACCTTACAAGGTAAAGTGCTATTAAGGTATCTAGCTATGTATATATGTGACGGCTAGGCTAGTTAACCAACTATTAAACCAAGTCGTACGGTTTATGTTGGCAATCGTATTGCGGGATTTGAGTAATAAGGATAACTTAGTTACGTCTGGTAATACCAAGGGTGTCTTAGGTAATTAAATTATATTGCAAGTTGGTATTACTTAAAATTTATGGAGTAACGAACGTATATATCCTTTATAAAAACTTAAATCTTTTATCAATCTTATCGTTTTTACAGATTTAAAAAGTATTAGATCTGTTTAGATTTAAATAGATCTTTTAAATGGAAAAGATGTAAATCACGTAACTTGACCTATTTAGGTTTTGTTTCGGTCTGTTAGGACCGTTTTCGAGATTTTTTTTCCGTTAAGTTGTAATATAATTTCCCTTTTTTTAAGATCTTTGCTTTTAAAAACTTCCTTTTCTTGGTAAGTTAATTTTTTATTATGGGTAGTTACGTTATTAATTATAAATCTTATAGTCGTTTAAATTAAAAAAAAAGCCTTAAATCTTTAGTTGTTTATATTATCAAATTTGGTTTTGAAATAATACCGTATACGCCATATTTTAAAAAAAGGACAAAATGTTAAATGATAGAAAAGATTTGTCGTTATAGCGAATATGTTAAGTATTGCCGTTGCTATAATAAGTCCGTTGTTTCTATTAACTTTTTTCGTCGTATTAGAAAAAAAAAAGGATTGCCTGGACCGTAAAAAGGCTGTAACGGAAAAAACTTTACTGCGTTTTTAATAAGAGTTAAAAAAAAACCTTGCACGTAAATAACGCGATATTAATAAGATTATTAATTATCTTTTTCGCTTTCGTCGTTAGAAAAGATTTTTTTACGTTTAAAAGATAAAAATTATTAATTACGGCCTTTAGTTTATAAACGAATTAAAAGAGCAGAAATAGTTAAAGGCAAACGCGCTATCCTCCGCCTAAGTCCTTATCCTGGATTACTGGTCCATTCCCGAGATAACCAACTAGCCGTCCTTAAATTACGTAAATTGGGATACCTTTAACTGTGGTGGTTCCGACGTTATTGGTAAAAGTTTTTTAATAGATATTAGGCGCTAATAAGGTTTTTTATTGGTTCCTAGGTATTTTCGGAATTTAAGTAATTTTTTTATTTAATTAAGTATTGGGTAAGTCCTTTTTTTTTCGTACGTTAAGTATTTTTTCAACCTTATATATTTTTTCTTTTTTTTTTACCTTTACGTTATTTTATGCCGTATATATTATGATAATATTTGCTGTTAATTCGAATAAGGAAATATGAAAAATTAGATAAAGTTTAACCTTAGGTAAAAGTTTTAGTTAATAGTTATTTTTTAAAATTCTTTTAACGATTTTATACGGGCCGATATATTTAAAATCGAGTTTTTGGTTTAGTTGTTTTGTTTTGATATTTTTGATAACTAAACAAACTATTTCCTTTTTTAAAAAGGTTAATTTTTTTAACTTTTTCTGGTTGTAATATTTACTTATTTAATTACATACAAATTCGAGTTTTGTTTTTATTTCTTAATGTAATTGTTTAAGTTATTTTAATATAAAAATTACCTTAACGTTAATTAGTCCTCCTTTTTATATCTTTTTGTAAATTTTTGAAGTAAAATTAAAGTTGGTAATTACTAGGGTTGTTTTAATATTGTCGTAATAGTTGGTATTATAGATTAGTTACGCGATAGGTAATTTTTTAACCTAATTACTTTACTTGTAATTAATATAATATCGTAAATCCGTTTTTAACGTTTGGTTAATTTTTTCCGTTTATTTATTTGTTAATGGTTTAACGGCGCTTAATAATTTATAATGTAGGCCGAATTATGTTATTAAGCTTTGCCAAAATTTTAAAGTAAAAGTTATACTTTTATTTAAGATGATTTCTGTTAGTAATTTATATGTATTACATATATGTCGAAAGAAAATATATGTTATTTATTCGGCGTTTATATCCTTATTATAAGGTAAAAAATAAGAAAACTTTATAAATTAATTAACGATTACAAAGATATTATTATAATATATGCCCGTAATTGGGTTTTTTAATAAAAGAAGTTTCGTAATAAAGTCGAAAATAATTAAATTTTATGATCGTTTAGTAACTGGTAATAGTTGTAATTTTCCGTAAGGTTTATATTGTCTGGCTTTTGTTTTAGCGTAGATATCGTATTGTTATATAGTTTTTTATATGGTTAATTTTATCTTAGGGGAATAATATGTTCGTTATAAGCGTTTTAGGGTTTTGTAGATTTTTAGATATCCGTATAATTAATGTTTATATATTTTTCGTATTAGGTTTTTTTAATATTTTTCTAGTACATAAATTTTATCTGTTTTCTGGTTTTTGGATAGGCTGTTATGATATTGCTGTATTTCCTTATATATGTCTGATATAAATATTTTGATAATGTTGATATATCGTTATTGTAAATATTTTTCTGGCGTTTAGTCGAATATAGTCTGTTATATTTTTATTTTAGGATCTTCCAGGTTTAATTGTTTTTTAAAAGTATTTGCTTTGTTATTTTTTGATTTTTTGCGATAAATAATAACGTAGTCGAATTTTGAAAAGTATTTTGCGTAACGTAGTTGTTATCCGACTAACTTTTTCGTAATTGTAAAGTAAAAAATATTTTTGTAATTTATATATACCTTTATTTAATATTAATTTCTTTTAAAATAATATTTAAATTTTTTAAAAGTTTTAATAATAGCTAAAAACTTTTTATCGTAAATGGGGTAGTTTAACTTAGCACCGTATAATTTATAAAAATAAAAAGCGATAAAATATAATTTTTTTTATTATCTTATTAAAAAATAATTACTCTTAAGGTAAAATTTAAAATGTCGGTTTCGAATTCTATTAATTTATTTGGATTATATATTATTAAAATAGGTTCGTTAGTAAAAACGTTTTTAAATTATTAAAAACTTTTTTTTATAATTAAAGCCTATTTAAATCGTCGATCTTTTTTGGTAAACTCTATTAATAATATTATGATTTTATTAAAATGTCGTATAAATCGTCAGTAATAATTAGTGAATCCAAGGAATGCTTATACCTTTGTAATATTAGTAAATATTTTCCAGTCCTTAATTGCAAAGATCTTTTTAAAATCCATTTTAATATATCCTAGGGTAATAATATATCTTAAGTACTTAACTTTTTAAATGTAAAAGGTACTTTTTTCTGCATTAAACAAAAAATTAATGTTTTATAAAATTTATAAAACCTTATAAACGTATTTTGTATGTTTTTTTTCCGTTTTCGAATAAATAAGGATGTCGTTAAGGTAATATATAACAAAAACGTTAAGGTATTTTCGGAATACGTAATTAATTATCCGTTAAAAGGTTGCCGGTACGTTTGTAAATTCGAAAGGTATAACGAAATATTCGAATAATTTATATTTTGTTTTAAAAATTATTTTTTATTCGTTTCCTGGTTTAATTTAAATTTAATTATATTTTTCTTGCAGGTTTAAAATTATGAATTATTTAGTATCCCGAAATCGATTTTTAATTTTAGTAATTAGGGGTAATAATGTTTTGTTTTTAACGGTGATATCGTTAAGTTGTTAATAGTTAATGATAAATCGTAGTTTCCCGTTTTTTCGTAGTACGAAAAATATCGGGTATTCCGTTAATAATTTGGAACGTTATATATGTTTTTTCCGTAATTTATTTTTAAGTAATCGCGAAAAGCGTATAGTTCTATTTCGTTTAGGTTATAAATAAAATAGAAAGTAGTCGTTTTGCTATTTTTAAGAATTATTTTATAATTTTATTTATTATGTTATGGTTATTTTATATTAAATTGTTTTCGAAAAAGCTTTTTATATTTGTAATATTATAATGGTATTTTTGTTATTTATTTTGGTAACTTTTCGGGCTGTATTTGTAAATCGTTATTTTTTGTCGAAATCGTACTTTAAGGTTTACGATAACGTACCGTATTTTCCTATTATACTTTTTGTTTTAAATATATTTTATTTTTTTAGGTAGTAAGGTTTTTATTGTATCTTTATATTTGTATTTATTGTTTTTGTCGATCGAATGTTAAAATTTTAAATCTTTTTCGTCTTTTTTTATATTAAAAAATAAACGAAAACTTACCTAATTAAATTTTTAATTAATTAAGGGATTATACTGGTATAACCATGGTTTTCCTAAGATTATGTCGTATTTATTTAACGAAATAATGTCGAAATTAATAATTTGTTTTTTTCCTTTAATAAAGGTTTTAAAGTGATTAATTTCGCATTTAACCTATCCGTCGTCATAGGTAAATCTTTGGCCTTCGGCAATTTCGACCTTATAGGGATAACTTTTTTCCTTTTATAATAATTTTAACTAATTTATTACCTCCGGACTAATATAATTCGCAGTTGTTATTCTATAATCTATTATTACGGTTTATTAATTCTTTTTAATTCGTATTTATATAATAATAACATTATCGTTAATAGCTTTAATTATTACGTTCAGAGCCTTTTTAAGGTATTATAATTTAATCTTTTTTTTTCGCCCGCCTACGGCTTTTTTATAGGTAACGCTAATTTTTTAGGGTTTATAAAAGTTCTCGTAATGTTTTTTTATTTCGGTTATTCCGCGTTCGAAGCTTTTTTAGTTATTTTTCTATTTATATTATTTATTTTTATAACTATGTAAGTTATTATTATGGCCCAATAGCTTAGTGGTCGCGAGCCTGGGTATCTCTTTCAATTACGATAAGCTTAGGCACCTTATTTCGGTTGGTCTTAAGAAACAGCTGGTTCAAATCCAGCTTAGGCTACCATTCCTCTAGGTGACGCCAGCCTAGAAAAAGCTAAACCAATTGGGGTTTCGGCCCCGCCACCGTATCGGCGACAATTAAGGGGTAGCTAGTTCTGGGAACCAGTTACGATTGGAGGCGATAGGAACCAATTAATTAATCGGGTATATCTTACCGTTAGTTACCGTATTACATAACCCGTATTACGTTTTTCCGGCCTTTGGCTAAGAAGGGACGGTTTTTAAAAGGTGCTTCCCGGTTGCATTTATAAAACCAGTTTGTATATATACTTAATAAATAAATCAGCTCCCTATATGTATATATATAACTAGATACCTTAATGGCACTTTACCTTGTAAGTTATTATTATATATCCGGTTATTTATAAGTTTATTCTGTAAAGTTTTCGATTATTCTTTTATCTAGTAATAATATTTACAAACTGTCGCCTTTTTATTAAATTATTATATTTTTTTTCGTTTTCCGAATTTTACTGATTTTCCTTAGTAAAGTTCTTAATTTTTTTCTTAATTGTTTTTTTATTTTCTAAATCTGTAGTAACAGTTAATTAAATGCTTAAATCGGTAATAACTTATTAATAGTATTTTTCTACCGTTTTTTGAATTAATTCCTTTTCCGTTTAGTAATTATACCACCCGAAATAATAAAAAGGATTTTCTTATAAGTATAATTTTCCGGGTAACCAGCTTTATAATATTACCTGTTAATTAATTTCGTTTTTTTACGAATAACTGTAAATACCGGTATTACTGTTAATCGTTTTTATTAATTTCTTTTGTTATTTAAAATTAAACTTTTCTTAATATATTCGAATTATACGTTAATAAATTATTTCCTTTTATTTTCGATAAAACCGATATCTAGGTTTATTACAGTAAATAACATAGGTTTTCGTATGTTGCTCTGGTTTTTCTAGGCATAAATTTTCTTTTTATTTATAATATTTTCGTAATTACTTTTGTAAAGCCAGTTAATTCTATTTTTGTTATTATTTCTTATATTAAAATTAAGTAAATAATCTTTGTTTAATAAGGGCTTTTTATCTTAAATAATCCTTATGCCGTTATATTACTATATATTATAATCGGATTATATTAATTAATTTCTTATTATCTTTTTTATTATTTTGTTATTATTTTTTAAATACAAAATTCCAATTCTTTTATCGAGGTTTTTTAAGCGCTTTATATTAAAAGGCTTTATGTCCTTTTTTATTACAGTTATAATACCAGAACTGGGATTAATTTCGTTATTAAATTGTTCCAATTTCTATAAAGCCTGGTTAAGTTCCGTAAAAAGTAAAGGGCTCGGTACGCCCGTTCTTTTAATTAATTTTGTTAAATTTATATCGTAAAACGTATTAACCCTTTTTTTTATCGTTTTTCGAATTGTCGGTTGTTAATTTTTACCGTTTTAATAATATATTTACTTAAGGAAATTAGTTGTTTTAATATAATTACTTTATTTTTAACGTAAGTCTTTAAATTTTTATAAAATATATTAATTAAGGTATTATTTTTTTCGTTTACTTATTTTATTTTGGTTATTAAATTCCGGAATTTTATTATGTATTTGAACGTTAGTTTTTTTTTATTGTAATTATAAAATTTTTTATATAGTAATACGTTCCTTATCGGGGTTATCGAAATTGGCCTTTAATTTTTCCTTAAATTTGAAATAATTAGCGAAAAGTTTTTTAATAGATATTTCTATATTATTTTCCGCGTTTTCCAGGTAATTTTTTATAATTAATTCGACTTAATCGAATACGTCCCCGGTAAGGAACGCCGTGATAGTAAGGATCTTATTTTCCGGATCGTCGAAAGCCAAGAACCGTAGGTATATTCGCGTTTAGGTAAAAAAGTTCTAGATATTAATTTTTCTATCGTAAGGTTAAAACTTTTTAGCTTTAATTTTTAAAATATTAAAATCCTTTTTAGCCGTTTTTTTAAATTGTAAAATTTCCGCTTTTAGTTGTTTAAGTTTGTCCTGGAGTTGTTAATTAACGGTATTTTCCTTAATATTAAGGGTTATATTAATAATTCGAATAATTATTTATAGTTTAATAATATTACTAAATAAAAGTTTGTAATATATAACGGTTAAGTTAGTTAATTGATTATTAAATTAAATTATATTATAAATTAATATTACTTAAATTTATGGAATAATAACCGTATATATTTTTTGTAAAAACTTAGATTTTTATAAATCTTATTATTTTTATAGATTTAAAAAGTATTAGATCTATTTAGATTTAATTAAATTTTTTAAATAAAAAAGATCTAAATTACGTAACTTAACTTATTTAAATCCTATTTCGGTCCGCTAGGACCGTTTCCGAGATCTCCTCTCCGTTAGGTCGTAATAACATATATACAGCTAATCCGTTTATTACATATATATATACAAGTAGTTCTGTATAAGCGCAACCGGAAAGCATTTCCGAAAAAACGTACCCCTTAATAGGCCGGATAAAAAAACGTAATACGGGTTATGTAATACGGCAACTAACGATAAGATAAGGTATACGATTAATTAGTTAGTTCCCAAAGCCCTTAACTTTCTAATTGTCGCCGACACGGTGGCGGGGCCGAAGCCCCAATTGGTCAGCTTTTCTAAGCTGGCGCCACCTAGAGGAACGATGGCCCAAGCTGGATTTAAACCAGCTGTCTTTTGAGACCAACCGAAACAGGGTGCCCAAGCCTGTCGCAATTAAAAAAGACACCTAGGCTCGCGACCACTGAGCTATTGGGCCGCACTTTACCTTGCAAAGTATAAATTAAAACGAAAAAATCGTAAAAATTCTTATTTAACCTTAAACGGTAATAAGCGAAAACGTTAAAAATTAGATATATAAAAAATCCGTTTTAAAACATATTTAATTTTTTTTATAAATTTTCCGAATATTATTATATATTTTTTTAATAAAACTTTAATAAATTTCCGTTTTAATAATAAAATAATAATATACGTTTATAGCTGAATATTTTCCAATTAGTTTTTAAAAGAAAAAATTATTTAAAAAATATATTGATTTAAAAAAAAAGTAATATAATATATACTACGTCTTACCTCTTAAAAAATTCGTCGATTTCAAATTTAAAATTCACGATATATATTTCGAATCTTATTAATAAAATCCGAAATTATTAGATAATAATTTAAAGTTATAAAATATATATACTAATAATTTCGTCCTAATTAAAAAATATAAAAATATAAAAGTATTATTTTAAAGTTTTAACGGTTTAAAAAGGTTACGATTATACGACGTAACTTATTACGAAAATTTCGTATATAATTTATTATTTTTTCGGCGGTTCAGAAAATTAAGATACGAATGAATTAATTAAAAAGATTAATATATTAATAAATAAACTCGTTTAATTCGTTATTAAAAATTATTAATATAACGGTTAGTTATATAATTTTTATAACTTATAAATAAAAAGTTAATTTATAAATAACGAAATTACTACGGACCGGTAACGGTTTTATATAATACCTGAAATTAAATTATTTAGAGTCCGAAATTATTATTTAATTATAATCCTATACGAAAAGCATCCGTTTAAAAAGTACTATAATAATTAAATATTAAATATATAATAAGGCGAAAACTAAAAGATAAATACGTTTTAAATTATAAAAAAAGGTTTCCGATTAAGTTTATAAATTATTATTAACTTTATAACTGTCGAAACAACCTTTAAAAAAATATAAATACATTATATTTATTTTATAAATCGAACATAAAAAATATTAATTATACAGTGTAAATATTTCTTAAAAATTTTAAGAATTTAAAAGATAATTGTTCTATAAAAATTGAAATATAATAATAAAAATTTTAAAAATTCGTAATTTCGATATATATTATAATTACCTTTTTTAAAATTTATATTTAAATCTTTAATATTTTATATTTAAACTGAGGCTCTTCGTGACCGAGGCGTACAATCTATTATCACCGTGAAAACCATTGATAGTTGCCGTGTTCGAAGATACTGGGTAGAGTATCTATCGTGTTAATTATTGGTATAATTACTTCGTGTCTTTGGCTCAGCCTGGATAATACGGCTTGAACCCAACGACCTTGCATTTTATATTTAAACTTAATACGGGGCTAATAAACGTTTATAATATATCATTAAATAAAAACGATTATAATATAAAATAAGTTTAAATTACTTAAGTTTTTAAGTATATACATTTTTAAATACGTAGTATTTTGGTAAAATTTATATAAAGTTTATTAGATTTATTTAATATATAAAAACGATATTATAATATTTACTCGATAGCCGTAATATATTTATTTATAAATATACGGTTATATAATTTACTTTATAATATTTTTTAAAAAACTAAATTTTAAAATATAAATTAACTTTTTAATCGGGTATCGATTTCCGAATATTTACGAAATATAAAATATACTAATTAATAAAATTATGATTATTCGAAACGTATAATTTAACAAAAAGGCTATTTTTTTAAATACTATCAAAATTAAAAAACAATTTCATTTATATTACGGAGAACGAATTATAAAATTTACGCTACCAATTAAAAATATTTAATTAAATTTATAATTACTTAGATATTTTTTTTAATAAATGAAAACTTAAATAAAATATTTTAAAATAAAAAAATAATAACGTAAAAAAGTACGAAATGAAAAATATTATTTATAAAAAATAAATATCTTTATATAACCGTTATATTTAAACCTTTTTCGATTTTTATACAATTATTATATTAACGGAAAAATTAAAAATAATTTTGTTTTTTTACGTTAATTAAGCTAAAATAACGGTAAAAAACGAAAATACTTAATAGGTTATAAACGTAAGTTTTCCGTATTTTAAAAATACCATTCGAAACGAATATAAAATATAAGAAACCGTATTTAATATAAAACGATTAATTTATTTCATAATTACAAAAGATAATTGGCAGGTAAATTACGAAAATTTAATAATGTTAATTACTCGAAATATACGTTATTTTAATCGGAAAAGTTTTAATACTTTATTATAAAAAGAATATTAAAATTATTATACCGTATATATAAACGTAATTTATAGTTAACGTTACAAGAGTAAAAAAAACTAAATATATACTCGTTATAAATTATTGCGTAAAACGAAAAAAAAAACATATTTAAAATTATAAAAATATAGAATTTTAGAAAATAATTAATTCATTTTTTATTATAAAGAAGTAAATTTTAATATATATATAAATATATATATATATGTAAACTTAATAAATATAACGAATTATAAAATATAACACACGTTTCGTTATATAGAATTATTAATAACTTAAAACCGATTTATAATAATATATTCGTATTTACCTTAATTAAGAAATTATTTAAAACATTAATTATTATAACGGTTATGTTTAATTTTAAACTTAAATAATATAAAGTTATTAATGTTCTCGTTAATACTAATTTACTTTCTAAAATATATCTAAATAAGCTTTTAGAATATTTTTAATATAGAAAAATTTTTATAATTAAAAAGGTTTTATAGTCCTTATAAAATACCGTTATTTTAACAGCAAAGATTTATAGAAATATTTAAAAAATAAGATATAACTCCGTTTTTTATAAACTTTATTATTTTATTTATTAAAAAGTACATATATTATTTTATAAATAATATCGTAAGAAAAAATAAGATTTCGTTAATTAATTAATTTAGTAAATTTAAGAATAGTATAATTTTATAAGGGGTAAAGACTTATAGTAATTCCTTAATATTAAAATAATTATCTTAATGCTTAAAGAAAATTTAAATAATTTTCTAGATACGTTAATAATAAGCGTCGTATTATTATCGAATTTTAATTGCATATATTTAAGTTCTGTTAAGAAATATTAAAAAAATCCATTTTATTTTAAATACAACAATTAATATATAATCCGATATATTTTTTACTATATTTTAATCTACTCGATTTAATTTAAATAAGAATAACGTATATTATAAAGCTGCTAATTAAGATATTTTATACTTATTTGGGATTTAAATATTAACCTTATAATTTAAAAACGACAATTCGTTAAATATTTAAAATAACTTTTTTTTCACGAATATTATCATCTATTAAACGAAATTTTAAACTTGGATTATAAAATTATTTTAAAACGTAATGATATAACGGGCTAATAAATAAGATATAATAATTATTTCTATAACCGAAACGAAATTATTATTTTTTACGTAAATTTAAAACAAAGCTTTATTTAACATTCGACTAATTAAGTTATTAAAAATTACTTTAAATCTTAAATTTAGTAAATATATAATACGATATTTAATAAATTATACGGTTTTTAAATACCGATATCGTCTTATTATAAATAAAAATATAATATATAAATATATATAATTATTAACGTATTTTTATAAACTCGTAGGCTATATAAACTTATCGGCCGTTTTTTAGCATTCCGTAATAATAAATTTAAATTAAATAACTATAAAATAGTAAATTAATTTATTTTAATCCGATTCCCTATTATTAAACCTTTTTATATCCTTCTTATAAATACGCGTATTATATTCGAATTTATTATAAACGTTATATTTCTCTTTTTTCGTTTAAATCTTTTTATAACGACCTTTTTCGACCGTTATTAACTATAATTATTTACTATTACCTTTTTTCGTAATTATAAATACTTATATTTTCTTTATAACAAAAATTTTTCCTTTTTAAAAACGTTTGTTTTTAATTTTCCGGCGTTTATTGAAAACGTAATTCGTTTTATAAAAGTAACCGTTTTTCCCGAAATTTCTTTTTTTCGTATAAAAGTATTAAGAGCCTAATAGCTTAATGGTTACGAACCTAGATATCTCTTTTAATTGCGATAGACTTAGGTACCTTATTTCGATTAATCTTAAGAAATAACTAGTTTAAATCTAATTTAAACTACCGTTCCTTTAAGTAACGCCAGCTTAAAGAAGTTAAACCAATAAAGGCTTCGGCTCCGCTACCGTATCGGCGACAATTAAATCAATTAGTTAAGAACGTTAAGAACTAATTATTTTAATCGTATATCTTATCGATAGTTACTATGTTATATAACCCGCATTACGTTTTTTTATCCGGCCTATTAAAAGGTACGGTTTTTTCGAAAGTGCTTTCCGGTTGCGTGTATATAAAATTGCTTACCTTATCGAGATTAGGCCCTGTTTTTAAGGTTATAACTACGCCTACGGTGCAGCTATAACTAAGGTTTTGTAAAAACCTATATTTTAAATACCGACCTATAAAGACCTACAGTAATAACAAAACCTTAAAAACAAAGCTTAATAAAAAATTATAAAATTTTAACTCCGTTTAATACGTTCTTATATAAATTTTTTAACATTTATATTAAAAACTTTTAAATAAAATAACAATAACAAATAATTAAAAAAATAAAAAATACGGTTATATACAGCCTTAAAAAGCTTTTTAACTATATATATTACTTCCAAATCGGGATTAATCTAATAAAAGTATTAAAAAATAAATTGAAAGTTTCCGATTAATATATACCTTTTAACCGAAACGCTTTTATAACTGCGATAACGTAACTATTATATATATCATTTTACCATAAAGTTTCTAAAGGTAATTTAATATAAAAAAAAACCGTCCAGCTATTTTTTTAGCCGTACGGGTTATAATTATTATATCGTAATTATAAAAACGTTCCGAATTTAATTAACCTAGACTTTCTTATAATTACGATATAATAATTATAATTAATACGACTAAAAAATGTTTAAACGGGGTTTTTTTATATTAAATATATTAAGAAAGCCCGGTATACGATAATACGACCGATAATTATGCTATCGCAGCTATAAAAACGTTACGGTCGCCTATTTTCCAAACCTAAATTTAACCGTATTAGCTATATTTTTAATTTAAAAAAATTTAAAAGATTTCTGTATATATATTAATTTATATTTAACGCGTATATAAAATATTAAACATATCTGATTTTATTTAATCGTGTTATAACTTTTTTTAAATTTTTTAAATTTTTAAAAAATTAAAATAAAAATTAATAATTTTATTAAAGGCGTATTAAACGTACTACTTTTTCGCATAATTATAACTCAGGTTTCGTTAATTCGTTACGGAATATGACATTTAATTGGTTAATTTTTAACGGAATATAACAGTACATTAAAAAACGAGCCAGTAAAGGCTTAAGCTAACCAAGGTAAAGAATTACCTGTATATATATATATATATATAAAATAAACGGATCAGCTATATATAGCTAGATATCTTAATAGCACTTTACCCTATATAAAAGTTTTAACTTATTTTTTATTAAAAAATCAAGCGATTTAATTATCTTTATTAACGAATTACTTTAATAATTTTTAATTTTCCTTTATAAATAACGTTCCCGTTAAATCGTTTCGGTAACATTTTTAAAAGTTTTCGTAAATAAAAATATAACGGAATTAATAAAGATAAATAAGAAAACTATTAGTATAAGTATAATTAAAATATTTAAATTAAAAAAACCGCGATTAAAAGCGAATAAGATAAATCCCGCTTTTACGAATCCGGATTTAATATTATCGGCCGTTATGGTAATTTTAAATAGGTCGTAAAAACCGGCAATAGAATTTTTTTAATAATATAAATAACGTAACGTTATATAAAACTCTTATGTCGGCAATTAGTACTTTTAGGTACCTACGGCTAGTGTATCTAGGCTGTAGCTGCTACCTAGAATAACCTTTATTTAGGAATTATTCTGTGTACAGTTAAACGTATATATAAAGGCGATTGTCCCTAGATTTTTTTAGTTTTTCTTAAAATAACTATGCGTTATTTATTAAATTCCTATGTTTAATTATTACAACTATTAATATAGTAACATTTTTTAGTTTATTAATAACCGTAATACCTTAAACGAAATAATTATTTATAAGTTAAGTTAATAAAAAATATACGAGATTTAAAAAGGAGTTATTTAATTAACTTAAAATAACTTTTTATAATCGAGTAAAATAGTTTATTTAATAAAGGTTTTATCCTTATATAGAATAAAAAATATACGAATAGCGATTTTTTTTTCTTTTCGATTAAAAGAAACTTTAAGACGAAAAGTTTCACAGTAAAAATAAAGAACAAAAGCTTATAATAAACGTAATAATAGGAAAAAGATTTACTTTTAAAATTGCTTTAAAAAAACATTATTACCTTAATAATAATAACTAAAAGACCGATATAAAACTTGTATATAAAAATAAGAGCTATAATTAAAATTAAATAAATTTTATACGTCTTTAAGCATTAATTTAAATGGGATTAGGGGGGACGGTAAGGTATAAAAATATAGAAATAAGTCAGTTAAGGATAAAATTATATGATTAAAGCTTTAGCAAAGGAAAAAAAAGCGATAATATAATAAAGCGAATAAATAATATTATAAAGCGATTATTAGATATACTTTAATTCGGGGGCGTACCTTAATAAAAACCGCTTTAACCAAAGGCGATACGGAACTTATAAAACGTTAGTATTCGTAAAAGCGCATTACGAAACGTTTAAGGGATAGAAAGTTCGTAAAAAACCCTTATTGCTGTCGAAAGCGACGTAAAAAAAATTAATCCCTTAAAAAAAGCGAAACGAAGCCGAAAAGGTAGTTAACTGAAAAAGTAGATTCTTCGAAAAAGGAAAAAATGTTACGACCCAACGGAGGGGAAGTCTCGGAAACGGTCCCAGTAGACCGAAATAAGACCCAAATAAGTTAAGTTACGTAATCGGAAATATTTAATAGAAATAAAATTAAGTATCGCTAAGCATAATAAAGTACCTTGTATTATTACTTAGTAATAATTAAATTAAGTAACGATAAATAATAATAACTTAAGAAAAATATATACGTTTATTAAATTTTATAGTTTAAATAATACTAGTTTGTAATATAACTTAATTACTTAAGATACCTTTAATATTATTAAACGTAATTAAATTATTTTCGTTGTTTAAATCCCGTAATATAACTGTTAATATAAACCGTACGACTTGATTTAATAATTGGTTAATTAACCTAGCCGTTATATGTTATAAGTTTTTATTTAATAATATTATTAGATTTTAAGTAATTGTTCGAATTATTAATATAGCCCTTAATATTAAAAAGATTACCGTTAGTTAGTAACTCTAGAATAAACTTAAAAAACCGGGGGCGGAAATTTTGCGATTTAAAAAGTCGGCTAAAAAGGATTTCGGCATTTTAAAAATTAAGGTTAAAAAATTTTAATTTTATGATAAAAAGATTGATATTTAAAATTTTTCTACTTAAGTACTAATATATCTACGGTTTCTGGCTTTCGATAACCCTAAAAACAAGATCTTTACCGTTGCGGCGTTTTTTACCGGGAACGCGTTTAATTAGTTTAAATTAATTATAAGGGATTACTTGGAAAATATAGAAGACGATATAGAGATATTTATTAAGGAATTTTTTGTTAATTATTTTAATTTCGATAACTTTAATAAGGAACGTATTACCGTATAAAAATTTTTATAATTACGATAAAAAGGATTAGTATTTAAATACGTAATAAAATTCCGAAACCTAATAATTAAAGTAGGATAAATAAACGAAAAGGATGATATTTTAATTGATATATTTTATAAAAAATTAAAGAACGATATTAAAGATAAAGTGATTAAACTGAAACATTTAATTTTCTTAAGTAAATATATTATTAAGGCGGTAAAGATCGATAATCGACAGTTCGAAAAATGATAAAAGAAAAACGGTTAATATATTTTACGATATAAATATAATAAATCCAACTAAGGAAATAAGCGTATTATATTTTTTACTTTTTACGGGATTTAACTAGGCCTTATAGAAATCGGAACAGTTCGGTAACAAAACTAACCTTAGTTTAAATGTTATAATTATGGTAAGATGGGATATAAGGCTTTTTAATATAAGGTATTTAAGAAATTTCGACAAAATAATTAGATTTTTAGACACGAAAAATAATAATTACCGAACGATAAAAAAAATAACAAAAAATTAATTAATATAATCCAACTACGGTATACGGTAGCGTAATAGTATAAAAATTATTCGGGATAAAAAGCCTTTATTAAAAAAAATTATTTACGTAATTTTAATAAAAGAAATAACGATAAAAACGGGATTAATTGGTTTTATAAAAGTAATTACAGGAATATTACAAATAAAAGGAAAATTTATACCCGGGAAAATTAAATCGATATATAAAAATTTACGTTATTTATTGTTATAAATTTAGATATTTATTTTATCGAAAATAAAAGGAAGTAATTTATTAGCGTATAATTTAAATATATTAAAAGGGGTTCGATTTTAAATAACAAAAAGGGATTAATAAAAACGATTAATAATGGTATTAATATTTACGATCATTTACAAAAAAAGATAAGATTAATTAATCAATAACGTTATAAAGCTGGCTGCCTGGAGAATTATGCCTTTAAAAAGATTTTTTTGTTATTTCGGGTAATATAATTACTAAACGGAAAAGAAATTGGTTTAAAAAATGGTAAAAAGATATTACCAGCGAGCTATTACCGATTTAGGTATTTAACTGGCTTTTATTACAGACCTAGAAAATAAAAAAGTAATTAAGGAAGAAATTAAAAGTTTTATTAAGGAAGGTTAATAAGATTTAAAAGACGAGAAGAGATATAATGACTAATAGGAAAACGATAGTTTATAAATAATATTACCTGACGAAAAAATAATCGAAATTTTTACGGAATAAACTTACGAATAACTGGATATATAACGATAATTTATGTAGTTGTAAAAAGAGGTGATGCGAATAGAGAAATAATTAAAAGAATTTCGAATATAAAACGATTGGGATAAGGAGATATTACGAAAATTTTTACGGACTTTAAAAGAATAATGCTACCTGTAAAAGAATTGCAGGTAGGCGGAAGAAAAAAAGTTAGATTATAATATTTTAAAAAAGCTTTAAACGTAATAATCGGAGCTATTGGTAATAACGCCATTATTATATAAGTACGAATTAAGAAGAATTAGTATACCGTAATAATGAATTGTAGGGTAATAATTACGAATTATATTAGTTCGGAGATAGTGAATTAATTAAAGTTATTATAAAAAAAAAGTTATTTTTATAAGCTTATAAATATTAAAGGTTAAAGTTTTACCTATGATAACGGATGGGTTAGATGCGAAATTAATTATTTTAAAACTTTCGTTAAAGGAAGAAGATAGATTATTAATTTCGATATTATTTTATTAATAGGATACGATATAATCCTTGGTTTATTATAGTTGCGTTAACATAATTTTTTAATTAATTGGGAAATTAATTAAATAAGTTTCCGTTTATTTCCCGGTGTAAAATAAAATATAAATAATACGAGATCTTAATATTCGATCGATGAGGATAATAAAGGCAGGTATAAGGATACGATAGAAACTTTATTATTTAAAGTAATAAAATATATTTAGAATAAGGGATATAATAGAAGAATATAACGCGTTATTATAAATTTTAAAGTACGATTCCGTTAAATAAATAACGATTTACAAATATAACACGAAAAATTACTAAAATAAATAACGAAAATGTTATTACGATATTATAAATATAAAAAAGAATTTCGAAAAAAATTCGATACGAAATTATGATAATATAATAAATAAGAATACGAAATACTTTTTAAGGACGGCAAAACGATTGTTTTTTATTTTATTTATAATTTAAATAAAATAAAGTTATACGTTTTCCGCGATTACCTGGAAAATAAATTACTGAAAGGATATATATAACGTTTCAAGTTATTAGTAAAATATTTAATATTTTTTGTTTTATAAAAGAACGGGAAGTTACGATTCGTTATTAACTATCGGCAATTTAACGATATTATTATTTAAGATAAAACATTATTATTTTTAATTACTAAAATTAAAAACCAATTATAAAATACTAAATAATTTATGGTTTTAAACTTAAAAAAAAAGGTATAACTAAATTTAAATTAAATTAAGAAATAAGTAGAAAATAGCTTTTAAAACGAAATACGGATTATTCGAATATTTTGTTATGTTTTTCGGATTTACGAACGTATTAGCAATTTTTTAACGGATAGTTAATTACGTATTCCGAAAATACCTTAATATTTTTATTATATATTACTTTAACGATATCCTTATTTATTTAAAGATAGAAAAGGAATATGCAGGATATATTTATAAGGTTTTATAAGTTTTATAAAACGCTAACTTTTTGGTTAACGTAAAAAAAAGGATTTTTTACATTTAAGAAATCGAATATTTAAAATATATTATTATTCCAGAATATATTAAAATGGATTTTAAAAAAATTTTATAATTAAGAACTGGAAAATATTTATTAATATTACCGAGGTGTAAATATTTTTTAAATTTACTAATTATTACCAACGATTTATACGATATTTAAGTAAAATTGTAATATTATTAACGGAATTTACTAAAAAAGATTAACGGTTTATATAGGTTTTAATAATGGAAAAGGTTTTTTAATAACTTAAAGATATTTTTATTAACGAATAACGTACTACATAAGTAAGCTGTATATATAAGCGAGCTATACACTTTTTAGTACGTCGTACTAATAAACTCGAATTAAATAATTATAACACATTAAATTAATTTAAACTAATCGGATTTTTTATCGTTAAATGCCTTTATATCCTCCTTACAAATACGCGTATTATATCCGGGCTTACCGTAAACGCTATATTTCCGTTTTTTCGCTTAAACTTTTTTACAATAACCCTTTTTAGCCGTTACTAATTACGATTATTTACCATTATTTTCTTTCGTAATTATAAGAATTTGTACTTTTTTTATAGTAAATATCCTTTTTTTTTAAAAAACGTTTGTTTTTGGTTTTCCGGCGTTTACTAAGAATATAATTCGTTTCGCGCAGTAAACCGCATTCCTTCCGAAAAAAAATAATTTCGTATAAAAATATTAAATTACTTTTTGTTAAAAGATTAACTAACTTAATTATCTTAATCGGCGAGCTACCCTGATAATTTTTAATCTTTTTTTATAAATAACGTTTTCGTCAAATCATTTCGGTAATATTTTTAAAAGTTTTCGCAGGTAAAGAAATAACGGAATTAATAAAGGTAAATAAAAAAACGGTCGGTATAAATATAATTAAAACTTTTAATTCGGAAAAGATACGATTAGGATCGAATAAAACAAATCCCGTTTTTGCAAATCCGGATTTAATATTATCGGTCATTATAACAATTTTAAACGCGTCGTAAAAACCGGCAATAAAATTTTCCTTAATAATATAAATAACGTAACGTTACATAAAACCCTTAATATATAGCAAATAAATACGTTTTAATACGGAAAAATAAGATACGTTAAAAGGTTAAAGCCGATAAGAAAAATAAGTAAGTATATAAAATATAACAATATCGTTAATCTTGCAATAATTTTCGAATTTAATCGAATAATAATTTTCGTAACCGTTAAAAATAAAAAAACGTTTTGAACTTTTAATACGCGTTTTAATATATTTATCGAAATATTTAATCCATTTTAAATTTAATTTATTTATCGTCCAGCCGTTTTCGTTTATAACAATCCTTTAATCGGATAAAAATAAGTTATCGGTAAATTAACGAAAAAAATAATTTTTCCCGGTAAAGATAATAAATAAAAACAAGGCCCAGTTTTAAAAGTTAACAATTTATATTACCGTAAACCATTCCCTATTCCCTTATTACGTTTATTTAAATCTTTCACGTTTTTCGGCATTTATAATTACTATACCTATTACTATAAAAAAACTTATTAAAAACTTTGTTTTATCGAAATTGTAAATATTCTGTTCCGTAATGCCGTATTTCGTAATTATAACCCGAATAAACTTAAATTATTTACGAAATACCTTTAGATTTTCGTATAAAACCCGTTAATAATTTATTTTTCGATTTAAACGCGTTTTAAATTTATATTACCGTTTAACAAAATTAAATACCTAATTAACCTTAATACGTTTTACGACGCGTTACGTAAATAACAAATTCGCCATATCTTTAACGTATTAACGCCGGACGGGAAACGCTTACGTATTTAAATTAAGGATTCGTTCGATAATTGATTTTTTTTCAGTCGGCATTAATTTTCGCAAATTAAGGACGGTATCGGGTCGGGTATATTTACTATTAATTCGCGTTTTTAAAGTAATAAATGGAATATTATAAATAAAACTAAGCTTTTTATAATTAAGCTTCGGGTTTCGTTTTTTAACCTAAACGGCTAAGTTTATTTTCGTTTTTTTTGTAAGCCGTTTTATGTTATAGTTATTAAGAAATAAGTAATTAAAGTTAAAAAGTTAAAATAATGAAAAAAGTATACAGCTCGTTTATATGTACAGCTCGCTTGTATAGCACGTTATATTTTAATAATATACGATTTAAATAAATTAATGGAATTTAAAACTAACGTTTTAAATTTTGTTTTAAAAGTAATAGTTTGTTAACGAAATAATAAAGGAAGATTATATTTTATCGCCTTTTATTTTTATAAATTATACGGTACCGAATTTAATTATTTTATTTACGATAAAGAATTTTTAATTAATATTAAAACCATTAAAAATTTTAAATATTACTTTAAGGGAAATTAGTATTAAATGAAGGTGTATATAAATTATAAGAATATCTTTTATTTTATAATTATAAAAAAATTAGTTAAATAATAATTACGTTACGTAAAATACTTTTTAAAGTTTAATTATGTTATTATTTATCGTAAGGGATTAGAAAATAATAAAGCGGACGTTTTTAATAAATAATTAGATTTAAAGGATTTTAAGGTAAAAATATAATAAACCGTATTTAATTAAATGCCAGAAAATTTTTTATAATAACGATATATTAATATTATTAAGATATTTATATTAAATATATATTAAAAAATTCAATAATATTATAATAATTTATTTAAAAACTAAAAAACAAATAAAATTTACGTATTAAAAGAATATTAAGAAAATTTAATACGAAAAATATATAAACATTAATTATAAAGATATTTAGGGACTTATAAGACTTTAAAACGTTTACGACGAACATATTATTTCTTTAAAATAAAGTTAACTGTATAAAGGATTATATAATAATGCGATATTTATGTTAAAATAAAGGCCAGATGATATAAATTATACGGAGAATTATAATTATTACTAGTTGCTAAGTAATTATAGGATTTAGTTATATTTGATTTTATTACGAAATTTTTATTATTAGAAAACCTAGTTACGGGTATATATTACGATAGTATTTTTGTAATCGTTAATCGATTTATAAAATTTTCTTATTTTTTACTTTATAATAAGAATATAAATGCCGAATAAATGGCATATATTTTCTTCCGATATATATGTAATATATACGTATTATTAACGGAAATTATTTTAGATAAAGGTATAATTTTTATTTTAAAATTTTAGTAAAGCTTAATAATATAATTCGGTTTGAATTATAAATTATTAAGTACTTTTAGATTATAAACCGATAAATAAACGGAAAGAATTAATTAGACCTTAAAAACGTATTTATAATATTATATTAATTATAAATAAAATAATTAGGTTAAGAAGTTACTTAGTATATAATTAGCTTATAATATTAATTATTACGATAATATTAAAATAACCCCGGCAACTGCTAACTTTAGGTTTGTTTTAAAAGTTTATAATGAAATACGAAAGGGAGGATTAGTTACTGTTAAGGTAATTTTTATTTTAAAATAATTTAAGTAATTATATTAAAAAATGAAAATAGAACTTTAAATTATGCGTAAATAGATAAATAAATATTATAATTAAAAAAGGTTGAAAGGATTAACTTTTTCGGAGGGGGAAATAGTTTACCTAGTTATTAAAAATATTAAAACTAAACGTCTAAATTAAAAACTCGATTTTAAATATATTGGTTTATATAAAATCGCTAAGAAAATCTTAGAAAATAATTATTAATTAAAATTATTACTTAAGCTTAAATTTTATCCAGTTTTTTATGTTTTTTTTATTTAAATTAGTAGTAAATATTATTAAAATATATACTGTATAAAATAACGTAAAGGTAAAAAAAAAAAAGAAAGACGTATAAAGTCGAAAAAATATTCGATATACGAAAAAAAAAAGGATTTACCCGATATTTGATTAAATAAAAAAATTACCTAAATTCCGAAAATATTTAGGAACCCGTTAAGAACCTTATTAACGCCTAGCGCCTGTTAAAAAACTTTTATTAATAACGCCGGAACCGTTAGGGTTGAAAAGGTTTTAGTTTACGTTATTAAGGGACGGTTAATCGGTCGTTTCGGGAATAGATTAATTATTTAAACCAGAGGTTTAAATAACGGCTAATACGTTCGCCGTTTTTAACCGTTTTTATTCCTTTAATTTTTCCAAGGATTGTAATTTCCGCTATATTATTTTTACATTTTTAAAACGAAAGAAGGTTTTTTGTTTACGTGACCGGATTAATCGCGTAATAACCTTGTTTATTTTTCGTTGATAACGTTTTGTTTTTTTTTGATAACGTTTTTGAAGTTTTAAAAAACGTTTTTTTGTAAATATTTTTTTTTCCAACTGTTGGTTTTCCGCGCGAATATTTTTTAAGAACGAGAAAGGAACGCCGTTACCGTTATAAAAATAACCGCGTTAAATATAGGTTTTATATTTAAAAACGTTTTTTATTATTTCGTATTTCTAATTTCTATTAAAATATAAGAATTAAGGTATAATTTCGAAATTAAATTTATTAAAAATTAAAATAAAATGTTTACGGCGAACGGTAAAAGAAAAAGTTGATTTAAATAATTTAGTAATACGATTAGATATGTTGGAATTTAAAGGAAAAAAGATTTACCTAAACGACGATTTTGGGATAAAATTTTAGAAAAGGGGAAGATCGTATTACGACTTAACGGAGGGAAAGTTTCGGAAATGGTTCTAATGGACTGAAATAGGACCTAAGTAAATTAAGTTACGTAATTGGAAATATTTAATAGAAATAAAGTTAAATATTGCTGAATATAATAAAGTATCTTTTGTTATTATTTAATAATAATTAAGTTAAGCAACGATAAATTATAATAATTTAAGAAAGATATATACGTTTATTAAATTCCATAATTTAGATAATATTAATTTATAATATAATTTAATTACCTAAGATACCTTTAGTATTATTAAACGTGATTAAGTTATTTTTATTGTTTGGATTCCGTAATACGACTGTTAACATAAACCGTACGACTTGGTTTAATAGTTGGTTAATTAGCCTAGCCGTTACAAAAAAGCGAAAAAAGAAGTTACGCAAAGAAGAAAGTGTGGTATGTAAGGACCCCGGCGATTCGGATGGGTTACTTTTAGACTTATTTAAAGGTTTATGAAGACGAAAAAGCCGTTATAATAGTTCCTTTAACATCCCGAGTAACTTCTTAAATTCTAATAATTTAAATAGTTTTAACAAGTTGGGCGTTCGTTTAAAAAAAAAAGAGAAAAATTCCAAGAAATTTAATAATAGAGATGTAAAGTTACGTTAAAAGCGTTTTAATTTTTTGTTAAATAAGGAAAATTATTTAGTAAATTAGATTAATTAGGAATTTTAAAGTAACGCCTTAACTTTTAGCCTTAAAAAATTAATTATAAAAACGGAATAAAATTAAGATAACTTAATTAGTTATATTTCGCGAAAGTTATTATTAAGATATATAAAAGAGTGTTTTTAAAGTTAATTATAAATATTAAAAAAAGAACGAAAATAGTAAAAAGCTTTAAGAAGATTTACGTAGTTATAAGTAAGGCTAAGTAAAGGTCCTTTTAAAAAAAGCTTAGTAAAATTATATACGATAAAAAAGATTTCGTATAGTTTACTACGAAGTTTTAAAAGCTGTTACGAGAGGTTAAGGGTTATAGCATGAAATTTAAATTAAAAAAAAAATAAATGATTATATTTTTGATTATTATAAAGGATCGTATTAAGAGATGGTATAAAACGATTTAATTAATACTTAGGTAAACTAGTTACTTTTTTTAACAGCTGATCGACGACTTTAATAGCGAATTTTATAACGGCATTAATAAAAAAAAGAACGGAAAGTCCTATAACGCCTAGAGAGGTAAGGGAAAAGGAAATAATAATAATAGTTCCCGAGATAACAGACCGGCATGGAATAAGAACGGAGAGCTACTCTGCATTAACTGTAACAAATACGGGCATTTAACGAAGGATTACCTTAAGCCACAGAAAAAGAAAAACGACAAAGGAAAAAAAGGAAAATGTAGCTAACGTTAACAATAGAACAATTAAAGTAATAACTCTCGTAACGCTTATAGGGGTAACAAAAACGAAAAATAATCTATTTCTAATAGCCTAAAGAATTTATACCGATTAAACGGAAAAACCTCTAACGTTCGCGTTAAAAAATAATAATTAAAAGATTTTATATAATAATACGATAAGATAATTTAAAAAAAAGTTCGGGGAGTTCTAATAGCTAAACGTTTTAAAATCCGGAGAATTATAATAATTAAATATTTTAAAGTTTAAGCGATTAATTACTTTAAATTATAAATAAGTAAACGACTTAAAGGAATTATTATAAAAAAGTTATATTTTTATATAAATATATTTTTTACGGGAAAGATTTAAATAAATTAATATAAGATTTAAAAACAAACGTTAATATTACGAATAATATTAATAACTTTAAAAAGAATATTATAATAAATATTAAATATAAGGGAATATAAATTATAACGAAAGGAAGATTTGTAATTATTATTTTTATTAATATCGTTAAATAAGTTTTAAAATGGTTTAAAAAAACGAAATTATAGTTAAATATACGTTATATATTAATAACTTTTTATTAAAAGTATTTTCCGGAAAGATATTTTATCGAAAAGGAGGTTATTTAAATCGTAACGTTTTAATAAGCCTTAATAACATTTAATTATTAATAATTAACGTTTTATAGAACGGATTTTTCCTATAATTTTATAAAAAACCGGAATTTATTATTAAGGCCCCGGACTTAATAAACGATAAAAATTAATAATAAGGATATATATTAAAGGAAGTATTTGGTAAGGAAAACGGTAATAACTTAGTAAATAACTTAAAACGCGTATTTTCGAATGCCTTTAAAAACGAAAAGATTTTAAGAACGGACGAGGTTATAAAGAAAATTATTTTTTAATATTATCGTTTTTATTACTTTAAGACCGAACGATTAATATAAATTAGTAAAAAGTTTACAGGGATAAACTTAAACCTTAATAATATAAAAAATATTTTTATACGGTATGTAATGAAAGAAAAATACCTAAAATATTATTTACAAATTTCTTTTTATAAAAAGGGAAATATATAAAGGAGATTATTTAATATAACGTAAGGTTAATTAAATTTATTAATATTAAAAATTAGAATAAAGTTTAATAAAACTTATATACGTATATTACATAAGTTATAAAACGTTTAAAAACGTTACTATTAAACGAAAAAGGTAAATGTAAAAGAATATAAATCCTATATTTTAATAATAACAGGAAATTCGATATAATAATAATTAAAAAATTTTACGTTATAAAAGGTATCGAACTAATAATTTATAATATATATAATTAATATTAAAACGAATTTATAAAACGAAAAATCTAAATTTTACAAAACGAAATACGTATAATTTCCGTATAAATAAATTTTTATATAAATTTTTAATATTTCGTAATAAAACTAATAACATATATTATTAATAAGATATACCAATTTACGATAAAAGATATAATATTAATTAAGAATTTTAAAAACGTAGTTAATCCGGACGAATTATATAGATTTAATAACTGTTATTTTTAAATTTTCGGCAATAAATATTTAATCTTAATTAATTAAAATGCTCGGATTAAAGTAGAAAAATTAATAGCATATAAAATAAAAAAATTTTACTAAATTATTAAAAAGCGGTAAGTTACTTATAACATTATATATCATTATTTACGAAAACCTAAAAAGGTTAAATAAACTTTTTAACATTAAAAATATTATCCGATTATTTTTATAACACGTACAAAAGTACTTAAAATACCGTTAAAAACAAAGCGTAACAGTAAAAAATAAAGATAATAACGTTATTTTAAAAGACAATACGGACCGAGAAATTAAATAAGTTAAATATAAAAGGGAACGCCCGAAAAAGATTATCTTTAAGTTATATAGCTTAAAAACCTTAAATAAAGACTTAAAATTAATTTAAAAGCTAAAGCTAACTTTAGCCTAAAAAGATAAGAGCAAAGGTGGTTTATATATCTTTTATTTTAACTTATTAACGTTAAATAACAATAAAACCCGTTTTAATAAATTTAAAAATAGCGATTAAGTTATCCGAAACGTTTACAAATACGAACAAATAATTAATATATTAAATATTAACATTTATAAGCTATTTACTACTATATATAACGGCCCGATTTTAAAGGATGTTATAAAAAACCTAGTACGAAAAATATAACTTAAAGTTATTTTTATAAAGATTAAGGAGACCTTTTTATACGGAACCTTTAAATTTACGCGTTTTAATAAGGGCATTGAAAGGTACCTTATAAATATTAAATAGGTATTAAAAAAAATATACGTATAAAAAACTCGAAAAATATAAAATACGTATTTACGTAAAAGGATTTATATAATAAAAAAAGATTAATTATAACGAAACCGTAGTAAGTATCGTAAAAGCAGTATATTAAAGGATTTTCATAACGTTGGCCGCCTTTTTAAGGGAATATATATTCTAAATCGATTTTATTATTACGTATTTAAACTACAAGTTAAAAGAAGATATTTATGTAAAATAGTTTTCGATATTAAAATTTTTTTAATATATACTTGAAAAAACGGAAAATATATAAGTTTTCTCTTAAAAGGTTTATTAAGCTAAAAAACTTATTATACGACCTAAAACAAGCCGGAATTATTTAGTAAAAGAAAGTAAAAGAAATATTTGCGAAATAAAGTTTCCGTCTATTAATTTCAGACGACGCGATATATTATAACCTTAAGATAAAAAGCGTTATCGTTTTATATATAAAAGATTTCTTAATTTTCGGTTTTAATAATTGACGTTTTAATGATATCGTTAAGAGGATTATTAGAAACGTTTTGATTAAGGATTTAAATCACGCGGATTAATACTTAGACGTACGAATTATCCGTTTTTTATTAATAGAAAATATTAAGTTAAATTAATAATAATATAGTAAAAAGTTATTAAAATTAATTAACTTAAACGAAAGAAAAAAGGAACTTATATAATTTATAAAAGATTACTTAAAGTATATTATAAAATATAACGACATAATCAGTAAAAAAAAAATTATATATATAAACTTAATAAGGAAATATAATTTTTTAAATTATATTAACAGATTAAATAAAACGTTTATAACCTTAACTTAGTTAAGGTTTATAAATAATTTATTACTTAAATATTAAAAATATATTAAGAAATTACCGAAATATTTAAACGGTATATTAAATCTATTTTTTCGGTACCAGAAATAATAAGAAAATTATTTATATTATAAGAATAATAATTTAAGATTATTCGGAATAATAAATATAAATTTTGTTAATAATTATATATTAATAAAATTTACGATAAAGTATATTTGTTTTATAATTAAAGTATTTAATTTATAGGTTTCGAAGTTATAAGGTGTTATTATTAAATATATTACGGAAATAAAATACATAAAAGTAGGAATAGCAGTTATAGGGGTAACTGGGATTAGAAACTTTTTTATAAAGTTAAGGTTTATGTTTAAAAGTTTTATTTTTATTTTAAGGGAAAATATAAATATATTAAAATAGATTAAAAAAATGGAAATAATACGAAAAGAGCGTTATATTCGAATTAAATATTATTACGTACGTAAAGAAGTTTAAAAAGAAAATATTAGCTTTTAATACGTAAAAAGTAAAGATAATTTTGCCGACGGATTTATAAAGCTATGTAATAAGGTAAATTTCGAACGATTTATAATTAATTTAAGATTTAAAAAATTATAAAATAAGTTAAAGAATATTTAAAATTTAGTTAAATAATTGATAAAAAATAATCCCGTTGAATTTCTTTTATACGGAAAAAAAAGCGTTCTCTTATTAAAATTTGTTTTTATTACTAAAAACGATAACCGCAGTATTTTTGTTTTAACTATCCGAAAATATTTATTTACTTATTAATTTTAAAACTTTAATTTTTTATAAAATTACTTATTTACATATACCTATAACTTTTTACATTAGTTTTACTTAAAGGCGTTAATATTATATAAATAGTTTATAGCTAATTAATGTTCCTTAACTAACCGGGAAAAAAATGAATTTAATAGCTTTTTATAAGGGAAAAGTTAAAAAATAATGATTTTAAATATGTAGTAATTTTACGGTTAGAAATTAAAACCAATTTTTTATATTAATGCTTAAATTAATCCGAAATGTTTCGAAAAGAATAGGCCCTATATTTTAAGATAGTTACGAAAAAAGGTTAAACTAAAAAGCCCGGTTTTTTAATGTAACGATTAATTACGTAACCTTATTTTAAATAAAAATGATAAAATAAAAGTTTAAATATTATATAAACTTAAAACTTTAATAATTTTTAATAGATTTTTTAAAGTTTTAAATTTAATTTTAAGGAGATTACGGAAATGAGGTTACCTAAGGTAAAAGAGCGTATCGGTAATTAGTGCTTTCAAGTGCTTACGGCTGGTGTATTTAGGCTGCAGCTGCTGCCTAGGATAACCTTTGTCCAGGAACCATCCTTTGTACAGCCAAATATGTATGTAAGGGCGATTGCTCCTAGACTTTTTCAGTCTTTCCTAGAACAATTATACACTATTCGCTAGATTCCTACATTTAATTACTGTAACTGCTAACACCTTAATATATAATAAATAACCGCATTTTTATACGAAAAAATAAAATACTTCGAAAAGTTAAAGCCTATAAAAAAAGATAAGTATATAAGGTATAATAATATTATTAGATTTATAATAATTTCCGAATTCGATGGAATAATAATTTTTGTAACCGTCGAAAATAAAAAAATATTTCGAATTTATAATAAGCGTTTTAATATAGTTGTCGAAATATTTAATCTATTTTAAATTTAATTTATTTATCGTTTAGCCGTTTTCGTTTACAGTAATTCTTTAATCGGATAAAAATAGGTTATCGGCGACCCAGCGAAAAAAATAATTTGTTTCCGGTAAGCATAATAAATAAAAATAAGGCCCAACTTTAAAAGTTAATAATTTATATTACTATAAACCATTTCCGATTTTATTTATTAAATTTATTTAAATCTTTTACGTTTTTTAATATTAGTAATAATTATGCCGGTTATTATAAAAAGTCATATTAAAAACTTAGTTTTGTTTAAATTATTAATATTCTTTTTTAAAGTGCTATATTTTATAATTATATTTTAAATAAATTTAAATTATTTACGAAATACTTTGAAATTTTAGTTTAAAACTTTTTAATAATCTTTGTTAATTTAAATATATGTTAATATTTTATTACCGTTTAATAAAATTAAATATTTAATTAACTTCGATACGTCCCGTAACGCGTTATATAAATAGCAAGTTCGCTATATTTTTAATATATTAATGCGGGACAAAAAATACTCATGTATTTAAATTAAGGATTCGTTCGACGATTAATTTCTTTTCGGTTAACGTTAATTTTCGTAAATTAAAAATAATATCGGCTCGGAAGGATTCACCGTTATATCGGTTGTTTAAAGTAAATACGAGAACGCTATAAATAAAATAAAGCTTATTATAACTGAGTCTTAAAGTTCCTTTTTTAAGCTAGATAATTAAATTTATCCTAGCTCTTTTTATAAAACGTTTTATAATATTAATATTAAGAAAAATATTTTAAAAGTTAGAAAGTAAGAAAGTTAAGAAAATTAGTCGAAAAGCTTATATAGCCGACGAGCTTATATAGTACGTTAATTTTAAAATGTTATAGCAAGTCTTTATTTAAATAAGTTATACGTTTATAAATAATATTTTAAGTAATAAATTAATTAAAACCTTTTTATCCGAGCCTTTTAAATATTTAAAAAAAAATATAAATTAGTAAATATTACCGAAACTTTTAGTATGTAAAAAAATACTTTATAAATAATTTATTTAAAAAAATTAACCGATTTAAAAAAATTTGAATTACCGGAAAAAATATAGAATAGAAAATTATAACTTTAAAAATTAATAATATATAACAATTAAAACAATTAAAACTATAAATACTTTAAGGTATTAAAGAAATATATTAGTTAATAAGAGGTACTAAATGTATCTTATATACGGAAAAGCTCTTTTGAATCAGAAATATATATTCTATTAATAGATTATATTAAATTTACCGGCATATAAAATACTTGTAACTAGCCGAATATAATAATATAACTGATATCCCCTATATTACACAGATTTTAGCGCTCGATCTGGTACGAAATCGACAACTACAAAGACGTCCTTAACGAATATAAAAGACCCTGATATTATACGCTAAAGTATATACGGCTAAAAGAAGATAATTTATTAGATTAACCTTTAAAAGATGTTAAATAAAAAGTAAAAGTAACGAAATATATGTATAAATATATAAACAGTTATAACTAAGAATAATATATACCCGTAATATATAAATTAATTTCTTTTAAGTTATTAATTAAGCGAAATTAAAATTTAATTATTTAATAAATTTTACTAAGCTTACTATATTCTCTTAATTATTAAAAACTAATATTTAAAACTTTTACAATTTTAAATATTACTATATAAAATATTATAAAAATTTATAAAAATAAAAATAAATATTACGGCATATATTATACGGCTTACTTAAGCTACTAAACCGCTATTAATATACTATATATATAAAGATACTTCGCGTCTTTTAAATAAATTCTTCTTTTTTTTCTTTATATAATAACAAATACTTTATTTAGTTTTAAAAACTAATTAATATCGTAATAATTTATTATACCTTTTATTAAAATAAACTTTATAATAACTCGGTATAATATTACCTTGAATTAAATTTTACAAAATTTCAAATCGTTATTAAAAAGTTATAACCTTATTATAATTTCCTTAAATATCTTAACTTTAAAAAATATTACGGACGTTAATATTTGTAAAATAATAAGTTGCTATAGGCTAAAGTAAAATAATTACCAACCAGTTTTAAAGCAGATTTTAAAAAGTAAATATATTAATTTACTTCTATTTAACATCTCTTATTATTTGCTAGATAATATATGTATATAAATAAATAAGTTAACGGTTAATCGGTTATTAACTACGGCCTTATAAGGTTTATGTTTTTACAATTTTTTTAAAAAATTATTAATCCTTAATATCATTATTATTAATTTAACGTATTATAATCGCAAATTCGGATAAGTATATTTACTAACGGTTCTTTATTTATAAGTACGTAAATTATATTATGTTATAAATAGTTGCCGTAATAATTAATACGTATCTTATTAAGTAACTTATTATACTTCGCCCGGTTTCCTATTTCGATTTATTTTTTAATCTTACTTTATTTACCTTTTTTTTCCGCGTCTTTATCTCGGTTTTTTTACGTATACGTTCCGTTTAATTTTTTTTTTTTTTTTTTTTTTTTTTGCATTTTTTTACGTTTAGTTTTCGTACGTTTTCTATCCTATTTTTGTTTATTATATTTATTTTTTATAAACAATTTTACGAAAAATAATATTTCGATACCGATAACGGCTAAACGTTTTTTAAATATTACCTTTTTAACGTTAACGATATACCGGATATTAGTCGTATTACGGACGGTAATAAACCGTATTATATTTACGTAATATAACGTTATTTCGATTACCGTACGGTTTACGTCTAAGTTTCGGATACGTTAAATTATATCGTAATTAATTATTATTATAAAACTTTTCGTACGGTAAATACTTATTTTTAATATTATTAATATCGTTATTTAATTTCCGTTTAAATTCCGGTTATTCTTAAAGGTACGGTTTAAATTATCGCTTATTTTACCGCCGAAAACTAAGAATTAATCGATACACTTAAAGAAATTCGTACTGTTAGTTTTTAGGCTAAACGTAATAACGTATTTACGATCGGTTGCCGATTCGACGTTTTTTGCAAAGCCGAACTTACTTTTAAAGCGGTTATTAACGAAAAAAAAATCGGTTTTTAATATATCGGAAATAAATTTTCGATCGTCCGTTATAACTGCGAAAGTTTAATTTTAACGTTATTTTATATGTTTATAAACTTAAATTATATTTATAAGTTTCCCGGTTTTTTTTATATTATTTTACGGTTAATCTTTAATTAAATGTAATCTTATGATAAACTTATAAATAAGAATATTTTCGAAAGTTATTTTGCTAGTGTATTTCTCACTTACGAAAATTTTCCGCCCGTTCTTTACCGTTTTAATAAAGCTTTAATACTTATCGATAATTATAATTAAAAAAAGCTTTTAACTAGTAAAGCCGTTATTAAACCTAAATATTTTAAGCGTTTTTAAAACGGTAACCTATTTCCGATTAATAACTCATTATATTTCAATTATCTAAGTTTTATTTTTTGTAAGAAATAAACCGTTTTTAAAATTTTTTCTTAATCTTACGTTTAATTAAAAAAATAAATATACCTATATTTTGCTATCGTATATTTTCCGACCGCTTTCCGGTTTATTTGCGTTAATTTTCCTTAATACGTTTATTAAAAGTTAATTAACGTAAAGCTTAATAATTAAACGCAAAATCTTATTTTCGGGGTAAAAATTCAATTTTTTTTATATTATCTATTAATTGCCGTTTATTTTCCGATTTATTTACGAAGGAATTATAATTTAGTTTCTAATGTTTTGGCTTAATATAAAATTCGATAATTAAATATAAAACTTATATTTTAAAAATAAAAGTTCAAGTCCCTTTATATCGTTATTTAATTTCGGGTTATATTCCGGTTTATTATAAATATTTAATAATAATTAATCGGTTATTTTTTAACCGGTATACGATAAAGTAATTATTTATTAAAAACCTAAAAATAACTATATATTTAAATTCGTTTTAATATTTTAATATTACTTAAAATTATTTCCTATATTTTTACTGTTATTATATAATTAATTTCCGATATAATTAATATAATATTACAAATTTTACATTATTTTATTTTTTATATATACGCTTAATTTTTTTTTATAACGGTTTAATATTTTCCGTACGTATTTAAAATATTTTCGGGGTTTTTATATATTATTTTTAGTAAATTCATTTTTTTATTTAATAAAATATTTACGTTACCCCCAGTTATTAAGGTAATAAACGATATCTTTTATTATTTATGTAAGGTCGTTAGGTTTAAGCCGTATTATCCAGGCTAAGCTCAAGATATAAAATAATTATACCAATAATTAATACGATAAATACTTTACCTAGTATTTTCGAATACGGCAACTATTAATAGTTTTTATAGTAACGATAAATTATACTTTAATCGCAAAAAGCCTTATTTCGAAACCGATTACTAGGTCCCCGTAAGTACGTAATTTCTCGACTGATATCGGCTTAAAAAGCTTACTTACGTAATACCCACAAATTTCAACCCTGATAAACCTTATGCCTTCTGGTTTTACGGTTTGGCAAGAGAAATTTTAAATAATAATTTAAGAAATATTAAACTTTTCGCGGTAAACCTTAAGTCCGTATAAAATAACTGCTTTACGACCTTTTATTAATTTTACAACTTCTTTAATTTCGATTAATTTTAAAGTTTTTTAAACCCTTATTAATTAAAATAACCAAAATATACCGTCTAAGTCCGAATATAAAATCCCAGTATTCCGTATTTCCGGAATCTTAACGGAAATAATCTCGATTAAGTTACTTAATTTAAATAAAATAATCGGCCGAATAAAATATATCGATATTTTTGTTTATATTAACAACTTATCCGAAAAGAATCGGGTTTTACTTTTAATTTTCGAATACGATTTAATTTAAAACGGCGGAAATAATCGATTTTTACGTAAACTTATACCAAAAAATATCCGGCTTATAGAAAAATTACTGGCAAAACTGGAAAATAACGATAATAGGTTTAAGAACGTCGAAGTTCAACTTTTAAATTAATACAAAAAAAACTATAAACGATAGTTTATCCGGCTATTTCGGATTGCGAAAACCGTCTAGAATTCCGTTAAAGAATAATTGTCGATAAGGGTATAACTGGGCAATTTATAAAGTTAAGGTTTAATAAAGCTTAGTAACCGATAACATAATCTATTTATTTATTTAATTTGGTTCCACGGTTACGTCTTCTTTAGGGAGACTTTTATTATTTATTTTGTTTATTTTTTTATTAAATATAATACAGTTATTTAACTATCGCCCGATTTCCGATTATATTGCGGTTTTAATAAGGATATTAAGAATATAATATATATTCTTAAATATTTAATAATAATAAAATTTTCGTACGTTTAAAACCTTATTTAGTTTTTAATTATTATCTAAACGTAAATAAATATAATCTTTTTATTTTTAAATTTAAAGTTCTTAATAAAAAAATTATTTATTACCTTAATTAAAATATTATAAATATATAATATTAATTATAATACTTTTTTTAAGTATTATTGCTTTTTTCCTAGTATTCGCGTATTATTTAATAAACGGCCGTAATTTTTTCGAATAGTTTTTTATTTTTTTTATCTTTTTTAAATTCTTTTTAAATTTTTATAAAAAATATTTTATGATTTTTAAATAATATCCGTATAAGGTTTCGAACGGCGAACAGCCGGTAAATCTATTTCGAACGTTATTATATACGAATTCCGTATTTTATAATAATTTTATTTAATTATTTTAATATTTATTAACGTAATTATAAAAATAATATTTTAAAGTTTAATAAATACGTTCCGTTTATTTATCGGTTTGCGGATGATAAATAATTAATATCCACTGCTTTATTTCTTATTTTTTATAAAACTTAATTTAAAATTAGCTTATTAATAACTTATTTTTATCTTTAACGATTTTTACCGGTGTATTAAATTTATAATTTATTATATCGTAAAGCAATCGGGTTAATTTAAGGTTATTCAAGTTTTCATTAAAAAGATAAATAAATTTATTTTTATGAAGCGATCGACGATTACGAAGATTACGTTATACTTTCATCCGTTTAATTTTAAACTTTTAAAAATTTTTATAATAAAATTTAACGTAATTTTTAAAAAAAAGTTATTTAGGTAATAATAAAGCTTATAAGTGCCCGTATAATTTATAATATAACTTTATTATTTTTTAATAATTTAAATATTATTTAATATATTTTCGCATATCGTTTATTGTATTTTTTAATAAAACTTTTCAATTATAAATTCTAATATGCGGATATATTTTATATATTTTACTTTTAAATCGTTATAATATTAATTAATTAATTATTTTTGTAAAACTTTTTATAACGGGATTACGAATTTATCTCGATAATATCAAATTTTATTTAAATCCAGAAAATATTTTCCCTTTATTTTAGTTTAACGTTTAATTATTTTTATTTATTTTATAATATCTAAATTCTTAATTTATAACCTTCGAACTTAGTTATAAAACTATTAGAAAACCTTTAATTAAAATACCGTTTCGTTTTTAATTAATTTCTTTATTAACAAATGTAAAACGTATTAATTATAAATAATAACTTTAATACTAATTTCGGGTGTTTTAAATTTTCTAAAATCCGATCGTAATATAATGGTAATTTACGATTATTATTATTTAGCCGTTAATTATATTAATACTATAATCCTTATTTATATTACTATACGTAAACAATAAATATAATAAATATATAATTCTTTACTTTTTCTTTCCTTTCGAAAATTTTCAACAATCCTATAACAAAAGTTTTCCGCTTTTTTTATACGGACGGTAATTACCTAAACTTTTATTATTCGGAATTTATTTAAAAATTTTATAACGAACAAATTTCATACCGCCTTTATAAAACCTTTTATTGCTTTATAATATTTTAAATCGCGTTATATATTTATAACGGTTTTTCGTATATTTTCCCGTGTATTATCTGTAAATCTAAGTTTTTTTATTAACGTAAAAATTATATTTTTAAATACGCTTTCCCTTAATATATAATTTAAACATTTAAATAGTTTATCTACAGGGTTAATAATATCCGGTTAATGTTAAATCTTATAATCGAATTAAAAAAAGCGGTAAACTTATTAAGTTAATTTGCTTTTAAAATTGCGGGTTAATACCTTAACGATATCTTTTAACGTTGTATTATCAGTTAATATTAAAAAAGAAATTCCGTATTTTCGAAATATTATCGCTAATATGTTAAATTTTTTATAATTACAAATAACTTTTATTACCTTATAACCTACCGTTTTTCGGTTGGGTTAAATTTGTATAATTAATATATAATTAAGTACTAATATTTTCCATATTTTTATAATATAATTTTTAATATAACCCTTATAAAGGTCTTTATTTTAAATTTAATATTTTTTAAATTATCTTAATATTAAAAAATAAACGTTACTTAAAAAACGTTTTTTAACTTATAAAATATTTTCTTAATTTTTCGAATTATTAAAACTTTATGACTTTACTATTATCTTGTATTCCTTTTAATAACTTAATAATAAATTTAATAATACGTAAATAATAAGTAATAAACTTCCCTTAAAAATTTACAAACTTTAAAAAAACCTGGATATTATAAATAAATTCTAGTTTCAGCCATGCTTTAATAATATCAACCCGTCGGCGATTTATCTCCAAACGGTCGGTATTAATTATAAATTTTAAAAACTTTATTTTTTTTAAAAAAATTTGAATTTAAATAATTTAATATATAATTAATATTATAATAACGGTTCGTAAACTAATTAAAAATATTTCGTATACATTTTTTCGTTATCCGAATAAATAATTATATTATCTAATTATATTATATACATATAATTTATTAATTTAATTAATATTTTATATATATAAATTCAAAATATAACCGGTACGTTAATAAAACCAAACGGCATAACCGTATATTCGAATTAACCGTAACGTATTCGGAAAGCGGTTTTCCACTTATCGCCTTTTTTAATTTTAATACGGTAATACGTATCTTTAAAATCAATTTTCGAAAATACGTTAACTAATCTTAATCGGTTTATAAACTTTAAAATTAATTGTAAAAAATATTAATTCTTTACTATTACCGGATTTAAACTCTTATAATCGACGTATAAACGGAAATTGCCGTCCTTTTTAAGTACGAATAATACCGGTACCCTAATATCCGCTTTTAAATAACATATTTTTCCTGCCTTTAAGTTTTTTTAGATATATTTTTTAAATATTTTCTATTAAACTTTTAAAATAAAATAAATTAAGCTAAATAACAATGTTTTCTTTAAAATTAAATTTATTAAATATTACGTTTTAAGTAACTAAAAAAATTTCTCGTTATTTTCTTAAAATATACTGTCCGGAAATTCTTTAAATATATTAATATATCTTTTATACCTTAAAAAACCAATTTCTCGAATTTTAAAATATTTAATTCGTTAATTAAATTTATTAAATTAACAATATAAACTTACTGACTAAAAAACGTTAAATTTACGATTTTCTATCTATTAACCTTTCATATCGGGTTATATAATTATTAATATATAACTATATTTAATATTATTTCTAACCTGCTTATTCCGAGGTAAATAAATAAAAATCGGACGCTTTTCGATCGTAACGTATTATAAAATAAACCTATTTAAACTTTCGTTTAATTCCGTTATAATTTGTTATATTAATAAAAATTTTATAAGCTTTATAACACTTCATATAAATACCGTTAATATTAATAAAACCCGGAATATTTACGAAAATTAATTAAAAGTTAAACTTTTTATCAACCTTTTATTTACGGTATTTATTTATATTCCGGTATTTATATCCATTCTTATTATTATATTCTTTATACTTTTCTTAATAAATATCTTTCTTTTAAAAGGCGGCTTTATTTTAACTATCTTATAATTATTAACCGAAATAAATTAAACGTATACGATTATTCTAACTCCTTTATTAAGTTTATATTTAAAAACTCATTTAATTTATCGTTATATATTATAACGTTTTATATAGCTTTCGAAAATTAGTTTTCCTATAACAGGAATAATAAAGTTTTTATATTCTTTTAAAACATATAATTTACATTCTTGTAAACTATTTTTTTATAGTTATAGCACTTAAATAAACACTTATAAAAATTAAAAGTATTAAATTATATAAACTTATTTCGATCGAAGTTAAATCGGCGATTATTTAATTTCCGTATATAAAAACGCCCGTAATTCCCACTATTCCTACGTAACGTTTTTAATTTACTTTTAAAATCTCTTTTCTTAAAGGCGTTAAAATAAAATCGTTTATCTTTATTAACTTTTTTAGCGGAAAACGATTAAATATTTTTTTACCTTTTTTCTAGCGTTTTAATAACGTTTTGCTTTATTTATTATATTACTAACTTGCTTTAACTTAATATTTTTTCGTAATAAAATATTTCGTAATTTTAATATTAATTTATAAAAATAATTAAAAATAAAACGTTTACAGGCTTTATTTTACAAATTAAAAATTTTTATTTAACGTAAAAATCCAATGATAATTAATCGGGTCCTTATTATAGTTTTATAAATTACCTTTTATATTTCCTATTAAAAAAATCCATAAATTTTTTATTTTTCATTTTTTTCATAATCGAAATGATTAAACGTAACGTAATATAATCGTTAAACGTTTATAATAAAAACGTTTAATCTTAACTTTTTACCGTAAATTTTTATAACAGCTTTTATTAAAAAAAAATTCTCTTTAATCGACGCACGTTCGAAAAATTTCGGATAATTATAACGTAATATTCGTTTATTATTTTTAAATTTTTACAATAATATTGTAATTAATTTATAAAACTTTACTTTTTTAATTTATATTATCTCCTATTATTCGGCTAACTATCGGAATAATTCCGAATATTATATATTTTATTAACGGATAATTTTTAAAATTTAATTATTATTAAAAAATTTAACCTTTTTTTACTTTAAATTTCGTAACGTAACCGTTATATTACGTTAATTCTTTAACCGTTTAATTAACGGTTATTATAATACGTCCTTATTATATATATAAAAAAATTCGGGGTTTTAAAAAACGTTATCCCTTATCTACTAAACTTCCCCCGTACGTTTTCCATATATTCCTATATCGTAACCGATCGTTTATCGATCGGGTTAATATCCAATAACTCGGGTTCGTTTCGTAATTTACATACTTTACTTTTAATAATTATCGTATTACTTTCCATAAAAATAAAAAAATTATAAAATAATAAGTAACTATTAGCTAAAATAAAATAATTACCGACCAGTTTTAAAGCAACTTTTAAAAAGTAAATATATTAAATTACTTCTATTTAACGTTTCTTATTAATTATCAAATAGTATATTTATATAGGTAAGTAAGTTGGCGGCTGGTCGGTTGCTAGCCGCGGCCCCGTAAGCTCTGTATTCTCACAATATTCCAGCTTTTAAATAAAGGTAAAATAATAACGTAATACCCCCGTTATAATTTATAAATTCCTTTATTTAACTATTACTATAATACGATTCGTATATAATTTTATACCGTTAAGTTAACTTTTCGAAATTAACGAATAATTTATATTTTTTTTAAAAAAAATATAATTACGGCTTTAAAACCTAACTATTAATGTTTATATTACGAACAAAATTTATTACGAAAACCTATCGCGATTATAAATAAATATTTTAATAAACGTAATAAATAATATATAATAATTATTAATTTCGTAAATAATTAACCGTTATAAAGTAATTAATTTAGTAAATACGTTAATTTACATTTAAAAATATTTAAGTATAATAATGTTTTATTAGGCTAGATAATATAGCTTAAATTTAATAACTTTATATAATAATGTTTTATTACCGCAAAATTATCGTTATAATAACTTACGGCTTTTTATATTATACTAGTAATATTTACTAATACTTTAACAAATTTACCGGGATTTAATTTTAATAATTTTACGTAACGTAAGTTTAACTCTTAAATTTCGTAATTTTTAATAATTTAACTTTAAATCGGCCATTAATTTATTCCGTTAACCTTTTATATCGTTATTATAATAACGGAAAATTAACGTTTAACGTGCTATATATATAAGCGAGAAACTTTTCTAGCTATTTTAATTATTTATTTTTTATCGTTAATTTCTTAATATTAACGTTATAAAATATTAAATAAAGAACGAAAATAAACCTAATTATTTAAGTTAAAAAATAAAACCCGAAACTTAATTATAAAAGATTTAATTTTATTTATAAAGTTCTATATTTAATTTTAATCTATCGTTTTAACAGTAAATGCGCCCGAATCGATATTATTCTTATTTTATAAAAATTAACGTTAACCTAAAAAAAAAAATCAATTATTAACCGAATCTTTAACTTAAATATATAAACGTTTTTTATCCGGCTTTAATATATTAAAAATATAATTAATAACGTATTATATAAGTGAATTACGTCCTAATGGCTCAGTGGTTGCGAGCCTGGGTGGCTTCTTTTTAATCGCTGCAGGCTTGGGCACCCTGTTGCGATTAATTGCAAGAGCTAGTTGGTTCGAATCCAGCTTGGGATACCGTTTTCTAGGTGGCGCCAGCCTAGAAAGCTTGATTAATTGGAGCTTCGGCTCCGTTACTGTGTCGGTAACAATTGGGTGGCTGGGGGTTTTTAAACTAGCTGCAATTAAGGGCTTTAGGAACCAATTAATTAATCGTATACGTAATCGCATTTGTTACCGTGTTAGAAAACTCCCATTAATCGGGTTTTTTATCCGGCCTTCTAAGAGGTACGGTTTTTGGAGGTACTTTCCGGTCGCGCTTGTGAGAACTAATGTGTATGTATATAGTGGATGGATCAGTTATGCTAGATACCTAATGGTACATATTCTCATATAAGTGAATTACTTATGTAAGTAAGTCGTTCGTTTTTCAGCGTTTTATAATAAAGAAATTAATTTAAATTAATTAAATTTCTTATCGCTAAACGTTTTTATAACTTTCTTATAAGTACGTATATTATGTTCGGGCTTGTTATAAACGTTATATTTCCGGTTTTTCGTTCAAAACTTTTTGTAACGATTATTTTTAGCCTTTATTAGCTGCGATTACTTATTGCTAATATTTTTTAATTATAAGAACCTTTACTTTTTTTAATAGTAAGCGTTCCCTTTTCTTAGAAACGTATATTTTTAGTTTTCCGGCGTTTATTAAGAACGTAATTCGTTTCGTAAAGGTAGCCGTTTTTTGCCCGAAAAAGTAATTTCGTATAAAAGCACTAGGTTACTTTTTATTAAAAGATTAACCAATTTAAGTATCTTTGTCGACGAGTTACCTTAGTAGTTTTCAATTTTTCTTTATAAATAACGTTTTCGTTAAATTACTTTAAAAATATTTTTAAAAGTTTTCGTAAGTAAGAAAATAATAAAATTAATAAAGGTAAATAAAAAGACAGTCGTTATAAGTATAACTAGAATTTTTAATTCGGAAGAAAATGTAATTAAGATCGATAAAATAAATTCCGGTTTTATAAATCCGGGTTTAATATTATTAATTATTATAGCAGTTTTAAATGTATTATAAAAACCGGCGATTAAATTTTTATTAGTACTATAAACAACGTAACGTTATATAAAACTTTCGATATATAATAAATAAGTACGTTTTAATATAAAAAAATGGAATATATCGAGAAATTAAAGTTAATAAAAGGAATAAGCGGGTATATAAAATCGAATAATATTATTAATTTTATAATAATTTTCCTAACCGTTAAAAATAAAAAAGGATTTCGAATTTTTAATATACATTTTAATATATTTATCGAAGTACTTAATTTATTTTAAATTTAATTTATTTGTTATTTAACCGTTTTCGTTTATAGTAATTTTTTTATCGGATAAAAATAATAAATAAAAATAAGGCCCAGTTTTAAAAAATTAATAGCTTGTATTATTATAAATTATAAATTATTCTTTTTATTATATTTATATAAAAATTTTATATATTTCGCTATTTATAATCAGTATACCTATTATTTATATAAGTAAATTTATTAAAAACTTTTTTCGTCGAAATTATAAATATCCTTTTCCGTAATACAGTATTTCGTAATTATAACCTAAATAAATTTAAATTATTTACGAAATACTTTTAAATTTTTATATAAAACCTTTTAATAATTTATTTTTCGATTTAAATACGTTTTAATTTTTTTTTTACTGATTAATAAATTGAATATTTAATTAAATTTAATACGTATTATAATACGGTAAATAAATAATAAATTCGATATATGTTTAATATATTAAAGCCGAATAAGAAATATTTACGTATCTAAGTTAAAACTTCGTTCGATAATCGCTTTTTTTTCGGTCGGTATTAATTTTCGTAAATTAGAAATAATATTAGCTTAATAAGCTTTACCGTTATATTAATTTTTAAGATGAATTCGGAAACGTTATATATTATATAAAGTCGCTTATAACTAAGTTTTAAGGGGTTTCTTTAGCCTAAACAGTTAAATTTATGCTTGTCTTTTTTATAAGCCGTTTTATATTATTAGTATTAAAAAATAAACTATTAAAATTACGTAATTAAAATAGCGTAAAAACGAACGATTCTCTTATATAGTACGTTGTACTATTAACTTAATATATTACGGAGTATATCGGAATTAACTAAATATTAAATTTTATTAAAGGGTAAAAAGAAACTTTATATACGTTTAAATCAGAAAATTAATTATTAACGAATTTTAATCGAAATTTTTAAAATATTTTATAAATATTTCGAATTTATTCGGGTTATAATTATAAAATACGGTATCGTAAAAAGAGATATTTATAATTTCGATAAAATTAAATTTTTAATAAAGTTTTTTATAATAATAAATATAATAATTATTAATACTGAAAAACGTAAAAGATTTATATAAACGTAAATACGAAGGCGCTGCTTACCCCTCCGGGTTAGGCGCCACTCCCAATCGGGTAAGACGCCCTTGCCATCGCTATCATCGTTTGCGCCGACACCCCTGCACTGTACCTCGACATATAAATATTCCCAACATCTATCGCCTACCCTCAACATGTACTTTTGACTTTATCCTCTATTCTTCCTTCTCCCTCCTTACCTGCCAACATTATCCGCTGGTTCTGTCGCAGCCTACGCACGGCTCCAATCTTCAAGTTCATCATGTCGAAATGATGCCCGCCTATTTCCCTTCTTTCGACAGCTACTACCTTCATCCCCTCCATCCCGTCTCTGCCGCACCTTGGCTTGTGTCGAACTGCTTTGGCTCCCCTAGCCCTTCCGGTCTCCAATATATCCAGAGCTACTGGTTCGACACGTCCTTCTCCCGCCAGAGATTAGCCTGCCTCGCCCGATCTATGAAGTTGGAATATGTATCCCTTCCGCGTCCAACAATCCAAGTATCATCTTTGCCGGCCACCCATGCTGACCGTTTGCAGCATTTGCTGCAGTAACAGGTCTCGCACCCCCTTTAATGCGGCAGCGGCCGCCCAGGATCCTCAGACCCGCCCAGCCCCGTCGCCAAACAATGCCGCAGATAGCTAATTGCATTAATGCTCGACGTGGCGCGGAATGCGAGCTCGACCCACGGCAAGTTATGCTAAGCTGATCTGTCGCTGCTTGTCATACGCCCGTACAGGCAAGGCATTATTCATGTCAAGGAATCCCGTACGAACCGATCGCTCGCTGTCAGCGAGAGATTTTGTCCGCTTTCCTCTTGTTGCTTCGTAATGGAGGGTAGCATGGATTCGGCCAATTCTCGGACGCATATGCAATGAGGCCGTACAGTCACCGGCAAGGCTTGCGAAAGAGGGAGGTTGAAGGGGGCGCAGCTAGACAGCATCTGTGCAGCCGGCCACTTGGCAGTCTCCTACCTTGCCAAGGCAGACCAGCGGGATATTCGGGGACAGACGAGCTGCCGGGGTTCTCCGCAACGCCTCGCCCGAGTCAACATTTGCAGCTGCATTAGGCAAATACCCCGACAGCGATCGTCTAACAGCACTTACTGCCGCATCCGATTTAACCGCAGCACACATCTGCTGGCCGTATATTCGCCGCTTTGCGAAGGGCAGCAGGATACTGTCGAGCATATTATTGACTTACGGTAAGGCCGATATCTGCTACACCGTCAACAAAATGAAAGCGGTCTGAGTCATTCTGTGTCGAGATTGCCCGTTGCAAGGGCCATCGCTCCCGCAGCCACATCAAGTATGACTCGGCAGACAGATAATTGGCAGAGACGGAAGACGAAAGGGGAGTCCTCGGGCGCCAACGGACGCGCAACCTCGGACACGGGCTGCTTTGAGAGTCAGAGAGCGCTTTTGGTAGCAACGATGGCAGCAAAAGGTTTGAGGGAAGCGGCGCGCCATGTACAAGGCCGCTGTTCGTATTGCACCCTTAAGACAGGCAGGCAGGGACCCCGTGAACTTGGAACGATACTCACTGCCAGAGATATCACATCAAACGCTAGAAGAGTTTGCAATAAATGGCTTTCATCAATTTTTGTTCTCCTTACAATGGTAGCCACCGTGAGCCTTAACAATGTGGCCTTCTGGATGCCTCCGGCCGCGGCAGGCTCAGCACGAGCTGGCCAGGCGAACCAGCAGAGCCAGTTCCCGTCCAATCCAGAGCACCTCCCCCCTCGGTCAGACAAGCAACGTGACCATATATCAGTTCTTCCCGTTCCAATGACAAATGGGCCAATCTGGATCCAGTCCGATGCCGAGAGCCGTTCTGATATGGACGATACGGATGTTGACGATGGTTGTGGGACCGCAAGCAACTGTGAGTTAGATGATACACTTCCATCGGTTAACACACTCGTGGAATCTATTACCAAGGCCCCGTCTGATGGTACTGGCTACATATGTGAGTTTACGTAGTACTTAGTTTTGCGGTTCGGCTATAACTGACAGGTGCAAAAGAGACATTCGATTATGACTTTGATGATCGTGCTGGTAATGTACATCGGCAAGGTACATCGGTAGACGACCGACATGGTCAGAAGGCTGCAGCAGATGTCGAACCGCCACGATCTCTCTCTCCAGAGCGATCTTCCATACAACCGATGTCGCCACTAATCTCGCGAGCGAACGAGGCGGCAGTGGATCGTGCGGCGACCCAAGCAGACCACGTCGGCTCTAGGCCCATGGGTAGTACAGCGGCGATAGCGGGCAACGCTCGCAATACACTAGAGAACTTCTCTTCTGAGCCACCCACAGGACTCAGTACTCTAGGTCTAGCTTATTGCGACATGAAACAGTGGCCACCTGATGGTCTATATTCACGATAGGAAGACTCTGGTCTTTTCAGCTGTGATGCCATCCGGCAAAACCTGGTATTCCTCGGTTTTCTACCCGTGCAGAACAGGCTACAGGAAAATGCGCCGCGGACTGTCTATCAATTCCGGAGAGCAGGTGTCGTGGTGTGCATGGTCTCTGATGATAATGCCAACGCTGCCAAAGCTATTGCCACAGAATGCGGCATACTTACACCCCACGGAATCTTTCTCGAAGGCGGCGTCTTTCAGAGTCTGGACGATGAGCGTGTGGTGGAGATTCTGCCGCGCTTGCAGGTCCTCGTACGAGCATCTCCCTCGGATAAGAGACGTCTGGTGTCAAAGCTGAAGGAACTCGGAAAGGTCGTCGCCTTCACTGGCGACGGACCTGGCGATATGGCAGCACTCAGAGTTGCTGACGTCCAGGTTTCGAAGGGGATTCGTGCATCTGCCATGGTCACGGAATCTTCGTCGATTGTTCTTACGGACAGTAGTCTTGGGTCTACCTTAAAGGCTCTCATGCGAGGTAGATCGCTTAACGATTCCGTGAAGAAGGCCATTCATGTACGTTTACGTTTATTACTTATCACAATAAATAGATCTTTAAATTGAGGGGATATGGGCTAACGGTTGTTTATACAGTTTCAAGTTCCCGCCCAGATGTCCTCGATTCTCCTGGCCTTAATTACGGCTATGCTTGATTTAGACTTCCGTCCTCTTCTTAGCCCTGTGCAAATGCTCTGGTTGTAGCTGGTTACGGACACGGCTGCCGTCTTTGTCCTAACAAGCGAACCTCCGATAACGGACCATCTTGATCGACCGCCGTATCGCAGAGACGCATCGCAGGTTACTTTCACAATATGGAAAATGGTACTTGGGCAGATCGTCTTTCAGTTGACGACCGTATTTGCTTTGTACTATACCGGCGCGGGCATTTTGAGCATAGATCGCAATAATCCCGATCAAATACTCGAGCTCAAGACGATGGTTTTTCACATACTGTTTTTGACGCAAACATTCGGTTTAATTAACAACAAACAGTTTCACAACAGGCTTAACATCTTTCAAGGTCTCTTCCGTAATTACTTTTTTGTTATTATTATTTATATCATAATCGGCGCCCAAATCATGATCGTCTACACCGGCGGCCGCGTCTTTTCGCTGCATCCCAAGGTCTCAGCGGTATGCGATAGGCCATCTATATCATGGTCGCTTCGATACCCATGCCACTTGCGGCGGTGCTCCGTTTGATGCCTGATGCTTGGTTTCGGGTAATAATCAAAGCGGTGGTATTCCCACCAATTGCCCACAACCAGATGCTCTGGAAGGTGTTGAGGATATGGCGGCCGAGGACGGTTCAACCATCAAAGGGAGACACATGGCAGGAGAAGGGGGAGGATAAGAAAATGAAGCGCCAGATAAGCACGAGAACCAGTTAACCGGTGACAATAATTCTCGCTGACTGCTGTAGATATAAATCCTGTACATAGATCTATGAACTTACGACTATATGTATTAATAACAATGGCCCAGCATAATTAATGCTAATAAAGGTGCAAGCAATCAATTCCTAAAAACTTTACTATCCGAATACAACTAGATACAATACTCGCAAACCGCAATAATTAACTGTCCCCAAGTTACGAATCCTTCCAGAACGACTCCAACGTAGCCTGGCGGAGGCCCTGTCGGCTTGTAAATAATTCCTGTTGGAAGTGCTCCAACCAGCCGTCCGGGCGATCCTGAGGAGGCCGGCATAGTATCCTGAAGATGTCCGTTATGCATTTCAGCTGCTGGGCATCCACAAGGGCATGGTGATTCCTCCCGTACAGCACGTTCTGCGTGCCCATCATGAGGGGGAAAATGATGGGTAAGGACAAGGGTACGCGCTTGCCGTTCGGTAACTTGGCGTCTCGAAGATTTCGCTGGAAGTAGGGAATGAGTGGGATGCAATGGGAGTCAGGAGGTAGTACCCCATACTCCCCCTCTGACTCTAACCACTTGCGCAATAGTGACAGGTCAGTTGTGTGGAGGTGCCAGGATACGAAAAGAGTCTTTTGCGAGATGCCCTGCCGCCTTAGCTCGTTTGCAACCTGCTTTGCAGTCATTGAGCCTTGGGTCGTGTTATGTCCTCGGACTAAATTCTTTAGGACGCGATCCCCAACCCTATCCGCCTTAGCCCTATTTCGAGCAATTGCTTCGAAAGCCTTTGATCCATATAAAGTCCAGCAGTCCATAGTCATCTTTCCATAAGCATCGCATATGCCGATTTCGAAAACTTTCCCCGTATGAGAGTTATATTCGAGATCGATGAAACTCAATGCCGAGGTGGGCATTTTCCCAGTATAGATGGAGTCCATGAGGGCGAGGACATTCCCCATAGCAGGTTCGTCGGTCCACTTAACTTGCAAGAACGAAAAGAGATGCTTTCGTAGAATCTGAAGTGGCGGAAGTTCCGATTCAGGAGAGGTTTGGTCCTTCCATTCAGAGAGGTGATATTTGCAAAATATTGAGCCACCGAATCCAGCTTTGAAGCAACTTTTTTTCTCGCATATCTGATCGTGACTAGTTGCCTTAAGACCGTATTTTTTAAGCACGCATTCCAAGTCAAACTCCGTTTGACATGCTATGCATCTTTTCGGCATGTACAGTTTCTTTCTTATGCGGCGGAGAGCAGTGGTATCACAGCCCAGGGTTGCCGACGAAGGGCATAGTCTGCTTAGCATGTTGTCGACAGCTCGGGATGGGCCCATGCACTTAAGACCCTGATAAGCAAGGGAGCAAGCCGAAGAGGCTGATAAGCAAGAATATAAGTTAGTTTATCGAATAGTCGTTGTAAAGTGTACTGTAGATGTCTATACTCACCATCCAGGAGTTTCTCATTTCTTTCTAGCAAGGAGCGCCTCCGTTCCTTAACCGTGTCAATAGCGGCAATGACACCCAATAGAGGAAAGATCCAACTCCCCCCCCCCCACCCGATGAAAGTCTTCTTCGCCTTGACTGTCACCGACTTCAGGATCATTGATGGTGTTGTCTTCGTCAAACACAAGGCCGCTTTCATCATCCTCATCCGCGTGGTCTGCGGGAACGATGATCTCCTTAGGTTTGGGAACGTCCATCGAAGTAGAGAAATGACCTGCTTCTCTATGCTGCCTTTCATGTACGACATACCTGGCTCGGCTTCCTGCTCGCCCCATCACAGCATCTACACATTGCGGAACTGAGCATATATACCGACGGTGTTTTAGTGCATGCCCACTTGCCGACTCTTTGTCCGGAAAAAATTCTTCGCAACCGCTCTCTTTATGCAAAGAACAGGGGAACTTTCCATAATGAGCCACACTTGCATGCAAGGCTGCCAACCTCGGGCTTGAGAATAACTCCATGCACTCCTCGCGATCTGCCAAAGGGCATGGGTGGATCACTGGTACCGTATCATGGTGTTTCTCCTTTATATGTCCTGCAAGATTGACGGCTGAAGCATACACCAACTCGCAGCCCTGGTGAAAGCACGGAAATTTTGTGTCTGTGCCGTGTTTGAGTTTGAGATGGTTTGCCAAGCTTGCCGGGCTGGTATAAGTCATTTCGCAGTCAGCAAAGTGGCAGGAGTAAGTACAGCCTCCATGTACAGCCTTAACATGCAGGTAAATACCTGTTCTGGACGTCAACGTCTTCGAGCAACCTTCCACAGGGCATTTGAACTCCAACTTGAGATGATCTTTTCTTTGATGTTGGTTTAGAGCCTTCTGGCTTCGGCACTCGACTTCACAGCCATCATATGTGCAGAGAAAACTCCGAGCTGGAGCATGCTTCTCTTTGAAATGAGATAGCATTTGCCATTTGTTGCTGAACGCCTCCTTGCATCCATTTGCTTGACATTGGTAGCATTTGGCACCTGGATGACGGTTCAGCAGATGTGTTCCTCTCTGCTTAGAGGACGAAAAGGTCTCTTCGCATCCTTGAACTAGACAAGGCCATTTTTGGTCGCAATGGACGGTGTTATAATGCTCGCGCTCTGCGCCGTCATTAAAAAAGAAAGCCTCGCAGCCTTCACCCTTGAGGCGGCAACGTAAGAGCCTCTCCGGGTGCGCATCCAATATATGCGAGTCCCTATCCCGGCCGGACCCGAAAAATTCGGTGCATCCAACGTGGAGACATTCTAAGTGGCCACGCTCGGGGTGTACAAGCCTGAGGTGCGAATGCATGAGCCTTTTTGTTTTCAACTCCTTCTGGCATCCTGACACAGGGCAGGGCCACATGGCATTGCCGTGGGTATCTCTGTTGTGTGCCTCCTTCTCTTTGCGTGTATGGAATGACATCTGACACCCTGGAAAGCCGCATGGGATTGTGGGAACTTCTGGATGGTCTCTTTGCATATGTTCTCGTATGGAATTCCTAGCCGTGAGCGAGTTGTACTACACCTCACATCCCGGAATGGAACATCTTATCGTCGGAAATGTGGCGTCTAACGCAGGCTTGCTCATGGGCTCAGCTGCTTCTGATCCGAGCTTGACAAGAGGATCAGCAGGATTGGTAGGTGTAGTCAGACGTTTTCGTTTTGCTTCGAATCTTGGGGCCCCAGACTCGACTCAGTTAGAACAGTCAATGAACAAATAGTGCATATCGAGAACTCACTCTGGCGCGTTTTTCTGCCATTTTCGCGATGAACGAGAGATGGTATTGATGTCGAGATAGATGTCCAGGTCATCAGAAACGCATCAACAAAGCCGGCAACATCAGTAAATGCTTGAAAATCGAAAGTGAAAATCGAAAGCCTTAGAGAAGTAAAGCCCCGAAACGGACATACAGATATTGTACGAAAGTTTGACTTAGGTTCCTGGGCAACAACCTACAATAGTACGGCAGGTAGGGGTGGTGGTTTTACTGGGAGAAAAACAGTAGCTGGGAGTGACTCCAGAGTTTTGGAAAAGATCATTACTAAGCATAAGGGTGGACCCAATGTGTTAACACCCAGCAACCACGAGCCGTGCTGGGGATGGGTTTTTTTTTTTTTTTTTTAATAGAAGTAATGTGGCTAATAATATAAAGCATCTTATATATAATCGTATCTATATCTATCAATAGATTATTCAGAATATTCCAAGTAGGAATATAGGTACATATAGATGTGTTCTCCATATTGCCTCAATGCACAAATCGCCTTGGTTCGTTTTTATTGGATTGAAGCGGGCGGGTTGAAGCGGGCTGAAGCTACTCTCCGATTTCGGCAGGTGGGGGGTCGCCTTTAATTTAGTAGGGGCAGGCAGAGTTGCGCTACTCGCGAAAGCATGCTATTTTGGACGAATCCCTCCCCGACTTCGCTACTCGAGTCATTATCCATCATCTTTTGGGTTCAGTTCTTTTCGTTTTTGCTTAAATTCTTTCAGATATCTTCTTGCTATACCGACAATATTCATTTTTTTTGAACATCATTGCTTCTTGGGTTTAAGGTTTTCAAGTCTTCGGTTTTTGGAAACGCAAGCCTCGTTCGTTATAACTTTGACTTCTTCCAACACCTCCACCTTTTTCCTCCGACTCATTTTCGTATTTCGTAACACAAACCGACCCATTTGGACGAACTCGTTGCTTCAAGCTTGAAACCATGCCGGAACATAACATTGTTGTTTTTGCGGGTGACCACTGCGGCCCAGAGGTGAGTTTGCTCCCCGAGCTTTTTTACGTTTAACGTAGGCGAAGAGAGAGAGGCTAACTGTGGTGATATGGATAGGTCGTTGCCGAGGCGATCAAGGTACGAGTCGAATCTTTTGCGACGCACGCAAATTAACATATCTGACATAGATGCTATAGGTTCTTAAGACGGTCGAGCAGCTGACCCCTAATAAGTTCAACCTCAAGGACCACCTCCTCGGTGGGGTAAGTCGTCCCTCGTCACTCAACGCCAAGTCACACATGTTTATCGAGAAACATGTTGCTAACCTCGGCCGTTCTCTTATAGTGCTCCATCGACAACACCGGCTCCCCCCTCACAGACGAAGCCCTCGCCGCCGCTAAATCCGCCGACGCCGTCCTCCTGGGCGCTATCGGCGGTCCGAAATGGGGCACCGGCGCCGTCCGCCCGGAACAGGGCCTGCTGAAGCTGCGCAAGGAGATGGGCACCTACGGTAACCTCCGCCCCTGCTTCTTCGCCTCCGACGCCCTCGTCGACTACTCTCCCCTTAAGGCCTCCGTCTGCCGTGGAACAGACTTTATTATCGTCCGCGAGCTTACGGGTGGCATCTACTTTAGCGCGCGTAAGGAGGATGATGATGGTTCCGGCGAGGCGTGGGACACGGAGCGGTACTCCCGCCTAGAGATCGAGCGTATTGCGCGACTGGGTGGGTTTCTCGCCCGCGGTAGAGGAGAAACGTGTGTGATTTCGCTAGATAAGGCGAATGTGCTGGCGACGAGCAGGCTCTGGCGGAAGGTTATAAATGAGATCTTCCAAGCTGAATTCCCAGATCTAAAGGTCAAGCACCAGCTTGTCGATAGTGCGGCCATGATCATGGTTAAAAGTCCGACGCAGCTAAATGGCGTTATACTTTGTTCGAACCTTCAAGGTGATATACTTTCGGATGAGGCCTCCGTTATCCCCGGTAGTATCGGGTTGCTTCCCAGTGCAAGTCTCAGTGGAATTCCGGACGGAAAACAGCCCAAGGCCCAAGGCATTTTCGAGCCTATCCATGGTGGGTTCCTATCTCCTACTCTACCCCCTATATACAAGACTCCCTCGCCTCAGGTTCGTATAAAACTCGTTAACACACACGCCTTTAGGGTCAGCGCCAGACATCAGTGGCCAAGGAATAGTCAACCCGATCGGCACCATCCTCTCCGTGGCTATGATGTTTCGTTACTCCCTGAATCTCCCATCCGAGGCCAAGGCCGTCGAGGACGCCGTCCGCGCCGCCATCGACGCCGGGCTGAGGACGAAGGACATGGGCGGGAACACGGGCACCGCGGAGGCCGGCGATGCCATTGTTGCCGAGCTCGTCAAGGTTCTCAAGGCGTGAGGGAAACGCGACCCAAAAAAAAAAAAAAATTTAAATGAAAATGATGGGTGGTAGAAACATAGGGTGGGAGAAAATAGTGGTGGGAGGTTGAAGCGGCATGAGAAATGACAAAGAGGGTTGGATAACCCCCGCCAATCGTAGAATATTCAGGAATATGAAAGACGGGAGGGGAGACTATACGAAGCAACAAGAGGGTTGGGTAAACCTCTGGGGTCGACGCGCATCCATGAGGACGTTCCGGGGTTATGCCGAGTGTGTAGTCGAGCTGTGGCAGGCTGAGCTGCGCGTCCTGGTCAGTCAGAATGTAATCTAGCCCTCGACGAAACCGACGGAGCTATGACGTGTTGGCCTTTGAGATGGGACGGGCTGAGCCCTGCAACCAGCGCTAGCCATTTACCGAAAGCGCCAGATGGCAGGAGATCATCTAGGAGACGTGAGATCGGGTCTTTATCCATCGGCAAGGCCTCCGAACCCTTCCGATAGAGAAATTGTTGCCTGTCCGGGGGCTTTGCTAGCCGCCATGGCAAGTGATTCGTAATATAGCATTGTCGTTCGAGATAACCGCTTAGCTCTGCTTCGAAATGTGTGGAAAGGAAAGGTTCAAGGTGCAGAGAGCATGTCTCAGCAAAGCGTCTCGATGCGTACTCCAGCTGGTCTTGCGCCAAGAGTTCGGGTTCAAGGTAGCGGGAGAGTTGCCGAATGTCCTCGGGACTTAGTATCGCATTAGTGTCAAGTCCATCTGGCTTTCCAAATGTAAATGGTGCGAAGACCGTTACCGGCTTACGGAATGTGTGCACGGCAGCTTTGAGCTCGTGGAGACGTTCCATCTCTTGCGCGTCAGCCCGATAAAACTCGGCATCAAAGTCCTGATCTCCCTTTTGAGCGGCGTGAAATCATCCGCTGATGGTGATCCGCCAGCGTTCCTCCCCCACAGCCGGGTTACTACTGCGCGTGACCTTTTCGACTTCGTGGTAAGTCTTACCGGGTAGGACGCCAAAGAAAACGAGTTGATTGGAGAATGGCAAAATGCGTTTGGCCCAGCTCGGTCCGACGACCCTAACGGTTTTGTTATCTGCACCGGTGGCTGATTCTGTGGCGTATAGTCGCAGGCCGTCTCCCCATTCCGCCACCCACGGTTTGTCGGGATCGGTTAGGTAAAGGATGAAGCTGAGCCTTCGATTTTTGCTTTTGGGATTGCAGTTATCGTGTGGGAGGAGATAGTGGCCTGGTTTGTACATGTTTACTGCCATGCTCGACCTGGTGCCACTTAAGGGGCCGACACCTGTAATGCTCGAGAGCCATGTTCGGAATTTATGGCTGTGAGGGCGTCCCTGAGATAATCTCTGATACACAGACTAAAAATTAGAGTGTAGGGCGCTTTGCGCGGGAGGCCATGTGCCACAAGTGCTTCGCCACATGGTCTGTGCCATTGTATCTGTGGATCCGAAAGAAAACACTCGTTTTTTTAGTTTGTAGCCCGACTGAACATTTTGGTCCTTAATGTCATCAATTTGTATGGGAGAGGTAACCGCGAATTTGTCCCTTTCGGCAGATATTCTAATAACGTAGGTAAGTATATACATTTAATTATTGATACAATATGTATCATATTATTATATATCTAACGTACTTTTTAAATTATCGATATTATTTAGTTTTAATAAGAAAAGGTTTCGTATTATAACCTAACACGCTTAGTACGTTTAAAAACGGTTAAAATAAGTAAGTATGTAATTACGTAACTGGATTATTAGGATTTTGCGAAATTTACGAAATATTAAAAATAATAATAACTGTCGCGTTATATATAACTACGATAATTTTCGTAATTAAATAGTAAAAGTTTAAAATATAATTTCGTTATTTAAAATACTTTTAATATTACGAGATATAATTAAGTTATTTTTATTTAATATTACTTAAATTATACGATATTTTTGTTAATATAAACTCGTATATTTAAGTTTAATTATTAGTTAATTAACTTAATCGTTATACGTTATAAGCTTTTATTTAGTAATATCGTTAAATTTTAAGTAATATTTAATATTATTAAAATATCGATTAATATTTCGGAAACCCTTATTTAATAGTTTTAAATTTATATTTAAGAATTAAAGAAAGTTTTAACGATTTATTAATTAAATAAACGCCGTCTTACTTATATTAATTACTATTATTACTAAGATAAAGCCTAAAAACTCGGAACCTTATAATATAAAACGGAATTTATATATTTTCTCTATTTAAGTACGCGTTATTTGCGTTTTTTAATTTTTAACGATATATTAGATAAAATCCTTATAATAAGAGCATATCTTAATAAAAATACGACAAATTAATTTAAACATATTATGAAAAATTATCTAAATATTGTTAAAAATAATTAGGAAAAATTAATTAATAAAATCTTTTTTAAGTATATTAATTTCGAAGATAATATCCGTTTTAATTTTAATAATTTAAATAAGGAAAAATTATTAGTATAAAAGATTTTCGAGTGTAAGTAAAAAGGACCCGCGTTTAAATATACTGTTAATTTTAAAACTTTAATCGTTAACGCCGGATAAGGAAATAAGAAAAAGGATATTTTAATTAATATATTAAAATGGTGCAGGGTTCAGGGACTTAGCTTCAGGCTAGTTGATCAGTCCCACTTAGCTCTGAGGATATTTCTAGGAGCTTTTTTCCTTCAGGCGCAACCCCGTTGTTGTTTATCATCGTCGACACGTTTCTTTTACGGTCATAATACCGATCAATATAGATTTACGTTGTTTTCTATATTTGCTCTAATTATGCGCTTGCCCGTAACCGTCTTTTCGGATACTTATTACTTAAAACTAAATCTTCCCGACCTAATTTATTTAATGTTTTCGGTAAAAAGATAGGCTTTAGTTAACTGTCGAAATAACTTACGATTTTTCGTTAAAAAGTTAAAATAAACGAGGTCTTAATTAAAAGGTTTCCGATTAAAATAGTTATAAAAAGTTACGGACGATTATAATTACGAGAAATAGCAACTTAAAAGATATACGGTTACGATACGAACGATAACGATACGATAATACCGCTAATTTAGGTTGCAAGCGATTAATAAGAAGTTATTAGGTGGGATATAATGCCTTATTATAAGACGGAGCTTCCCTTAATCGACAGCAGGAAAGTATAGGCGAAGGTAACAGTAAGAGAACATAGCCTGATTAACCTGTTCTAGATTGATTGTAGGATTTAAACGGTAATTTTTATCATATAAAAGTTTACGTAATAGGAAAAGAAAAAACGAAATTATTGGCAGAAATAAAAATTAACCGAAAGATTTGCAATAATTAGCGTAATAACGAGAATTACGTGTTTAAAAATTAATAGGTTAAAGCAGTGGGACCGATAACGTAGTTAACGATATAAAACGGATTGTAAATTTAGGCAAAAAACGGAAAGGGCTTATAAAATTAAGTATTTCGGTTTTAAAAAAATTACAAAAAAGAAATAACGTTTTTTTACGACATACGAAAAAGCCGATATAACCGTTAAGTATTAATATCTAGACCTATTTATTATTAATTAATCGGTATTTAATATAAACATTATTAAGTAAAATATTATAAAATTTATTATTTATATTTAATTAAAACGTTAAAGCGGTTAAAATAATAATAAAAATGTTAACTTTTACGATAACAATAATTTTATTTAAATTTAAGCAATAACGACGTATTAATTAAAAAGTAGCAATTTGATTTAAAGTTAAAAAAGGAAAATATTTATTTTTAAATTAAAATATAACGTACTATATAAGCGAACGGCCCAAATAAGTAAGCGGATTAAATTTTTTTAACTTTTTAGGTTTTTAACTTGATTTATATATTTCTTAATATTAATATTATAGAACATTTTACAAAAAAAATTTAGAATAAACTTAGCCGTTTAAATTAGGAAATAAAATTAAAAACTTAGTTATAAAAAACTTAATTCTATATACGATATTGCCGAAATTACCTTAAAGGCCCGATATCGCGATAAACGCGTCCGAACCGATATTATCCCTAATTCGTAAAAATTAATGCCGACCGAAAAAAAATCGATTATCGAACGAATCCTTAATTTAAAATACGTAAGAGTTTTTTATCCGGCTTTAATATATTAAAGATATAACGAATTTGTTATTTATTTAATACGTCGCGATATATATCGGGACTAATTAGGCGTTTAATTTTGTTAAACGGTAAAAAAAATTTAAAATACGTTTAAATCGAAAAATAAATTATTAAAAGGTTTTATGCGAAAATTTAAAGGTATTTCGTAAATGGTTTAAGTTTATTCGGGTTATAATTACGAAATACGGTATTATAAAAAAATATTTATAACTTCGACGAAACAGGTTTTTTAATAAGTTTTTTTATAATAATAGGTATGGTAATTATAAATGCCGAAAAACGTAGAAAACCTAAATAGGCCTAGTAAGGAAATCGGGAATAATTTATAATAATATAAGCTGTTAATTTTTAAAATTAAGTTTTGCTTTTATTTATTATCCTTGCCGGGAAAAATTATTTTTTTCGTTAGTTCGCCGATAACCCATTTTTATCCGATTAAAGGATTGTTATAAGCGAAAACGGCTAAACGATAAATAAATTAAGTTTAAAATAAATTAAATATTTTGATAAATATATTAAAACGCGTATTAAAAATTCGAAACGTTTTTTTATCTTTAATAATTACGAAAATTATTATTTAATCGAATTCGAAAATTACTGCAAAACTAATAATATTATTATACTTTATATACTTACCTATTTTTTCTATCGGCTTTAACCTTTCGACGTATCCTATTTTTTCGTATTAAAACGCGTTTATTTGTTATATATCGAAAATTTTATATAACGTTATATTATTTATATTACTAAAAAGGATTTTATCACCAGCTTTTATAACGCGTTTAAAGTTACTATAACGACCGATAATATTAAATTCGGATTCGCAAAAATAAAATTTATTTTATTCGATTTTAATTACGTTTTTTCCGAATTAAAAGTTTTAATTATGTTTATACTAACCGTTTTTCCATTTACCTCTATTAATTCCGTTATTTTTTTATTTACGAAAACTCTTAAAAATATTATTAAAACGATTTAATAAGGACGTTATTTATAAAGAAAAATCAGAAATTATCAGAGTAGCTTGCCGACAAAGATATTTAAGTTGGTTAATCTTTTAATAAAAAGTAACTTAATGTTTTTATATGAAAACGCTTTTTTTCAAAAGGAAAACAATTACTTTTACGAAACGATATACGTTTTTAAAAAAGAGAAATACTTATTATAAGGGAGGTATAGGCTTTTATAACTAAGAAGGAAAATAATGGTAAGTAATCGCAGTTAATAAAGGCCGGAAATAATTGTTATAAGAGGGTTCGGATAAAGGAACGGAAATATGATATTTACGGCAAGCCCGGATATAATACGCGTATTTGTAAGGAAGTTATAAAGACGTTTAGCGACGAAAAATTTAATTAATTTATTTTAGTTCGTTATCGCGAAATGCTAAAAAACGGTCCGCTTGCTTATTTAGGCCGTTCGCTTATATAGTAGGTTAATTATAAAATATCCTTAAGAAAAATTTTAAAAGTTATTATATACCTTATACCTAAATATAATCTAATTATTAAGACGGTATTTTCGGATTTGAAAAATTAAAAGATTACTTATAATAATTAAATTTTTAAATTTAGTTTTAACCGATTTACTAAAAAACTTTCGAAACTTTTAAAAATTATTATATAAATAAGACCGTAAAACTTAATATTAGTACCGAAATTTTTTCGTAAAAAAAACTAAAGCTTTATTTTAAACGTTATTATTTAATACTGATTAAAGCAATTATAAAACGAAAGCGAAATTAATAAAGTTAAACCCTTAAATAATTTAATCGGATTATTAAAACTTATATAAAAATCGAACATTTTTAAAATTATTATTAAAATATTTAAAGGATAAAAGGTTCTGCCAGTTCGAACCTTTTCGGAATTATTTACTGGATTTGTAATATTAATATTAAAAGTAACGCCCGTAAAATTTATTAATTAAAGGGATTTCGGCTTTTCCGATAATATAATAAATAAAATTATATTTCTTATAATTTTCTCGGATTTATTTATTTACCCTGAATTTCGTTTTTCAGGTATTAAAGTTATTAATTAGTTTAATAACGTTTATAAATTATTTAAGAAATATAAGCTTAAAAATATTAAAATAATCGTTAAGGTTTTTTATTAAATTAATAATCCGAAAATAAAAAAAACGAATTAAAGTTATATTTAAGGGAGTTATTAAATAGGACCATATTATTACGAATATTTTAAAAACTTTTAAATTTTAAAACTTTAAATAAATTTAAATTATTAAAAACCGGCTAACGATTTTAACGAAATAAGCTTACCGTAATATTCCTAATTACGTTTATAAATATCATCTAGAATATATTATAAAAGTCCGAAATATTATTAAAAAGGTTAAATTTAAAAAGAAAACGATTAATAAAACCGAATATATTAAGATTTTGCTTAAAGGTTTTTCGGCTAATTATTTCAAAGAAATTTTAAATAATTTTTTTATAAAGTTCGAAAATTTATACGTATTACTTTATAACAAAGTTTTAACATTAATTTAAAAATTAATTACTTAATAAAGCTGGATTAATACGGCATAACGGATATGGAAAATAATTAAAAGTCCGTTTCGACTTTAATTATATGGAAAAAACCCGATTTTATTCGTTATAATAGTGAAAAATAAAATATTAACGTCTAGGAAGTCCTAATCCGAAATAGGCGTTATCTGGCTGTATTAATTAAGTATCCGAAATTACGAATATATTATAGAAACTGAAAATTATTTAGGTATAACAAATTTAAAACTTAAAAAATTTAAAAAAATAAAAATAAAAAATAAGGAAACTTTACGGGCTACTTAATATTATACCTTGCCAGGATTGGAATTACTTTAAGCTTAGAATTACGGTACCGACCTTTCGATTAATATAATAAGCTTTTAACCGGATAAATTTAAAAGGGAAATCCCTTATTATAACCGAAATAGTTATTATAATAGTTACCGAGGTAATTATTAAAAATAGCAAAAAGGCAGATATGGCAATTTTAAGCTTAATGTTTATTAGTTCTATTTAAAAAACGGATATTTTATATATAGTTATAAGTTATTTATAAATATAAAAAATATAGGGTTAATTTTATTCGATAACGATAGTTTTACGATTTATCTTATATTTAAAAATAATCGGATTAAAATAAATATTATTTAATTCTCGAATATTTTTAAGTATTAAACGATTAACGCCCGAATTTTTATTTGGAAAAAGGTTTTTAAATAAATATATAACTTGTCAGGCTTTCTTAATTATTACTAAAAAAAAATACGGTATTTTAATCGGCGGTACGGTATTATAAAAGATTCGGATAATTGTAACTTTGGTACCGATAAAAATAAGGTATAACTTAATACTTTTAAATTGTTACGTTTTATTACGATTTAAAGGCTTAATAAATAAAAGGTTTTTATTAATTAAAACCGGGTTACCGAAATTAACTTTATTAATTTCGTCGTTAAAAATAAATAACAGTTTTATAAAAAAGTTTTATTATATAAATAATTATAAAATAATCTTATAAAAGTTAAAAATACCCGTTACCTGAAAAAAATTCGTACGCTAAAGATTAATAACTTTAATTAACCTACTATTTTTATTAGTATTATAATAACAAAACGTATTAATGAAAAAGAAAAATTTAATAATAATATAAAAAGAAATAAGGTTAACGATAATAAAATTATATAAAATAAACCTTTATTTATAAACATAGATATCGGTATTTAAAAGGATGATATTATTAACTACGACAGTTTAATTAATAAAAACTTTATTAAGTTTTAGGAAACGAAAATTTAAAAAAACGCTAAAAGGAAATTTAAAGTTACTTAAGCTAACTTAATAAAAACCTATCCGGATTTTAATAAAACTTTTAAAAACTTTAAAACTAATAAGGTATTGAAGGTATTTAGTTGTAAAATAAAAAAACGATTAAAATAACCGAAGCCGAAATTTAAGGCTTTAATACCTTTATAAAAAAATAATAAAACCCTAGGATTTTTACCTTAAATATTAGGTATAAAACCGAAAACAAAAACGAAGTTGACGTTTTATTAATATAGTAATACAGCCTAGCCGAATTTATTACTTTATTATTTAAATTTACAGTTAAAATAAGCTATGGAAACGGCGGAAACATAATTAATAACGTTATTAATACCGGAGCCGAAATTAATGTTATTGTTACGTTTTATATAAAAAGATATAGGTTAGCAATAAAGTAAATTCGGGTATTACTTATAGGTTTTAACTTTTAAAAAAGGACTCGATTTAAGGGTATAATCGAGGTTTTAATCTAGTTAGCCGGCCGATTAATTACTATTTTTTCTTTGTTGTCGACGATAACTATACGGCGTAACCGTTAATACTAGGACTTAACTTTATAACAAAATCGAAAATAACCTTAAATATAAGTCCGGAAATAATAAAAAGAACCTTAAAATTCGGCCTTATAAAGATTATTATCCTTTTAATACCTATAAAATAAGTTAGCCGCAGTATTTGTATAAATAACGAATTTAGAAAAAAGTAGCCTGTAAATTTATAAGTTACTTTATTAGCGAAAACAGACTTACGAATAAAGAAATTAACGAACTTATTATAAGCCCTTATATTTTCTCGATTAACGATACGTATATTAATTAGAACTTTAAGACGGTTTAAAAAGTTATTAATAATAAATTAAAGTTAAAAGCTATTATTTTGTATTAATTTAAAATTAAAACATTTACGTACGTTTTATATAAAATCTTATAAAATAAAATACGTAATAAGGTTAAAAAAAGTTTATATAAATTAATACTTCTTCTTAAAGAAAACGTAATCGTAAAACTAAATTAAATAAATGGATAAATTATGCTATCGATTGCTAAGCTTTACCAAACCTTAATCTTTTTATAGGCGTCTTATTTTAAGGCAATTTTAAATTGCCCAATTATGCCCCTATTAACGACTATTCTTAACGGAATTCTAAACGGTTTTCGTAATCCGGAACAGCCGGATAAATTATCATTCGTAATTCTTTAATTTATATCGATTTAAAAGTTAAACTTTAACGTTTTTAAATTTATTATTAATATTTTTTAAATTTATTAATAAATTTTTTATAAGCCGGATATTTTTAAATATAAGTTTATGTAAAAATCGATTATTTTTATCGTTTTAAATTAAATCGTATCCGAAAATTAAAAGCAAAATTTAATTTTTTTCGGAAAGATTATTAATATCGATAACAGTATCGATATATTTTATTCGGCCGATTATTTTATTTAAATTGGATAACTTAATTAAAACCGTTTCCGTCGAAAATCCTGAAATACGGAGTACTGGGATTTTATATTTAAACTTAGCTGGTATGTTTTAGTTGTTTTAATTAATAAAGGTGTCGGCAGTTGGTGCTTTGAGATAATTACGGCTAGTGGGCTCAGGCTAAAGAATGTTACCTGGGATACCCTTTGTTATAAAAGAACCCTTTAAGTATGGATTATGTATGTAAAAGCGGCTCGCCCTAGACGTTTTCAATCTGCAAGATTATTAATATAAAATTTTACGCCAGTATTTTATATTTGATTATTATAACTGTTAATATAGTAACATCTTTTAATTAATTGGTAACTTAATACGTTATACAAAATGGTTATTTGTAAGTTAAGTTAATAAAAAAAGTACAAAACTTAAGAAAAAGTTACTTAGTTAACGATTCGAAAAAGAGTTAGGTAGTTGACGATAGTAAGCAAGTAATAAAACCATAGGTAACTTCTTATTAAGTAAAGCGGCCTATTTAAAACCTTATTTCCTTTTCCCCAGTTAAAACCTTTTTATAATAGGGATATTTCCCAGGACAAATTATATAATAAGGAAAAAAAGGAACAAAAGCTTATATTAAATAAGGCGGTAAAAAAAAGACCTATTTTCGGGGCGTTTTAAAAAAATACCTTATTACTTTAACAGCCGAAAAAGAACCGATTTAGAATTTTTATTTAGAAATAATAAATTATAATAAACCTAAATAAGCTTTATACGTCCTTAGGCATTAATATAAACGGTATTAAACGTAATGTTAAGGTACGAAAGAATAGGTATCGGCAGGTTGAAAAAAAGGTTAAAAAATTAAAGTTTTAAAACGAAAAAAATAATGATATTATAAAGCGTATAAATATTATAATAATATAGCTGTTAAATACGTTTTAATTTAAAATACGGAATTTTAAAAGTTTGCGTAATATAAGTATATAACCGAAAGTATTATAAAGCGTACCGTTTAAAGTTAAGGTTAGTAATTCCAAAAAAATATTTATCGTACTGGAAAACGATATGGAAAAAATTAACTTACTGAGAAAAGGCGAAACGAAACCTAGGAGGTGGTTTATAAAAAAATCCAACCCCCCGAAAAGAAAGAAAAGCAAGTTATTTAAAAGAAAAAGAGTAATATGTAATAACCCCGATAATTCAGATAGTTCCCCTAGTATCCCCAGCAGCTTTTCGAACCTTAATAACTTAAACAGCTTTAACGAATTAAGCGTTCGCTTAAAGGATAAAAAGAAAAACTTTAAAAAGTTTAATAATATAAATGTAAAGTTACGTTAAAAACGTTTTAACTTTTTACTAGATAAAGAAAATTACTTAGCAGGTTGGGTTAATTAAAAGCTTTAAAATAACGTTTTAAATTTTGCAATAAAAAAAATTAGTTATAAGGACGGAATAAAGTTAAATTAACTGGATTAATTCCGTTTAACGAAAATTATTACCAAAACTTGCAAAAAAGCGCTTTTAAAGTTAATTACAGGTATTAAAAAGGGTACGAAAATGTTAAGAACGTTCCGGAGGACCTATATAGTGATAAGTAAAGCTAAGTAAAGGTCCTTTTAGAAAAGATTTAGTAAAGTTATTTATAATAGAGAAAATCCGGTATAGTTTATTATTAAATTTTAGAAATTTTTCCGTAAAGTGAAAGGTTGTAATATGTAATTTAAAACGGAAAAATAAATTATTATGTTTTTTACTGTTATAAAGAACTGCATTAGCAGTTGATGCAAAACTATTTAATTAGTATTGTAATAAACGGATTATTCCTTTTAGCAGCTAATCGACAACTTTAATAACGAATTCCATAACCGATTTAATAAAAAAAAATAACGAATAATTCGTTAACGTACGAAAAAGCAAAAGAAATAAAAATAATAATAACAATTTCCGAAATAATAAGCCCGTATAAAATAAGAACGGAAAATTACTTTACTTTAACTGTAACAAGTATAAATACCTGGCGAAAAATTGCCTTAAACCGTAAAAAAACGGTAAAGGTAAAAAAAAAAAATAAGGCTAAAATGGTAGTTAACGTAATAATAATAGTAATAATAATTAAAACAATTAAAGTAATAATTTTCGTAATACCCGTAACGGTAATTAAAACGAAAAATAATTTATTTCTGAAAATTTGAAAAATTTATACCGTTTAAACGGAAAAGCTTTTAACGTTTACGTTAACGAATAGCAGCTTTAGAACCTTATATAATAGTACGACAAAATGGTTTAGAAAATAACGTAAGGAATTACAAGGGTTAAAAGCCTTAAGCTATAGGTAACTTAAAGCTTTAAGCTGTAAGGAATTAACTGTTTTGAATTACGGCTGTAGGCGACCGAAAGTTTTAAAGTTATAATGGTTAACTGCCTTGGAATAATTAAAGCGATAGTTATAAGTAGCACCATATTTTTATATATACATTCCTTTATGGAAAACGATAAAGATAAATTACTTTAAAATTTAGGAATAAACGTTAATATTATTAATAATATCGGCGATTTCGAGAAAAACTTGGTACTAAATATTAAGTCCAAAGGAATTTATATTATAACAGGTAAAAAACCTATGGTTGCTACTTTTATCGGTACTGTAAAGTAATTTTTAAAAGGTTTTAATGGAAAAAATAACGAAATTATAATAAAGTATACGTTATATATTAACGATTTTCCCTTAAAGGTGTTTTTTGGAAAAATATTTTATAAAAGGGGAGGTTATTTAAACAAAAATACCTTAGTTAGCCTTAATAGGTTTGAATTAACAATTATTAATGTTTTCCGAAAAAAAATTTTTTTATGGTTTTATAAGAAGCCGGAATTTATTGTTAAGGGCTTAAAATCCCTAAACGATAGGGATTATTAATAAAGATACGTATTAGGGAAGGTATTCGGTAAGAAAAATAGCGGTAACCTGGTTAATAACTTAAGAATAACCTGTATAGGGGTATTTAAGGACGGAAAAGTTTTTATAACAGACGAAGTTATAAAAAAAATTATTTTTTAGTACCGCCGCCTTTGTTACCTTAGTATTAAACGACTAATTTGGATTATTAAGAGGTTTATAGGGATAAATTTAAACCTTAACGATATAAAATTGCTTTTTTGCATAATTTATAACAAAAAAAAAATACGGAAAATATTATTTATTAATTTACAAAGGAAAGTAATATATGTAAAAGAAATTATTTGGTATAATATAGAAGCCGTTAAGCTTATTAGTATCGAAAATAACGGTTATTTCGGGTTTATTATAAACGACTTATTGCGTTATAAAAAGTATTATTCGTTTAAGATTAAGGACGAAATATAGCAAAGTTTATATACGTATATTACCCGGATATTTAAACGTTTGGAAACGTTATTATTAGATATAAAAGGTAAGAGAAAAAAAGTGTAAATTCTATGCCTTAATAACGGTAAAAAATTCGGCATAACGATTATCGAAAACTTTTGCATAATGGAAGGTATTAAATTGGTAATTTTTAACGTTTATAATTAATATTAGAATAAAGTCGCAAAACGAGGGATATAATTTTTTTAAGATAAAGTACGTATAATTACGGCTTAAATAAGAATACCGATATATTTTTGGGACTTTATAATGGAAATAATAACGTATACCGTTAATAAAATTAAATAATTAATAATAAAAAACGTAATACCGATTAAATGTTTTAAGGACGTATTCGAACTTAATAAATCTTATAAGTTTAATAATAATTATTTTCGGATCTTTAGTAGTAAGTATATAGTTTTAATTAATGAAAATTATAGGACCAGATTAAAAAAGCTGGTAGCCCGTAAAGTAAAAGAAATGTTATTAAGTTATTAAGGGATATATAATTATAAGATATAATTATTAAAAAGCGGCAGATTATTAATAATACCGTATATTATTGTTTATAAGGACCTGGAAAAGTTAGGATAACCTTTTAGCCCGAAGAATATTATTCGGTTATTTCCGTAACCCGTATAGAAATAATTGAGATACCGTTAAAAACAAGGTGTTGGAATAAAGAATAAGGACGATAATGTCGTTTTAGACAACGATACGGATTAGGAAATTAAGTAAGTTAAACGGAAAAAGGAACGCCCGAAAAAGACGGTTTCCGAATTATATATTTTAAAAGCCTTAAACGAAATATTAAAGCTAATACGTAAGTTAAAGTTAATTTTGATTTAAAAGGGTAATAATAACGATTTTTTTTATTTTTACTTATTATTAAATGCTAAAAACTAAAACGAAAACGGTTATAAGCTGTACGTTATAATGGACGACGGTTTATTACTGAAGGAAATTATAAAAGGCTTAAAACGTAAAATATAGCTTAAAGTTATTTTTACTGAAATTAAAGAAAATTTTTAGCGTAAAACCTTTTATTTTATATTAGACGATAAGGTATATAGGTACCTGGTAAATACGAAATAGGTACTAAGAAAAAAATATATATTTACAAAAAAATTAAAAAAAATATAAAGCCTGTATTTGCGTTAAGGGATTTACTTAATAAAAAGGAATTAATTATAATAAGACGTTAGTTAGTACTGTAAGGGCTATATATTAAAAAATCCTGATAACGCTAGTTATTGCCTTGGGTTAATATATATTCTAGATTAATTTTATCGCGGCTTATTTAAATGGCAATTTAAAGGAAAATATTTATATAAAGTTTTTTCTTATATTAAAGGAATATTTTAACGTATATCCGGAAAATAAAATAAAGTACCAATTTTCCTTTAAAAAGATTATTAAGTTAATAAATCCTTTATACGGCTTAAAGTAAATTAGAATTACTTAGTAGGAAAAAGTAAGAAAAATATTTGCAAAATAAGGTTTTCGCCCGTTAATTTCGGACGACGTAATATATTATAATCCGAAAATAGAAAACGTTATCGTTTTGTAAGTAAATAACTTTCTGCTTTTCGGCCTTAATAAATAACGTTTTAAAGATATCGTTAAAGGGATAGTTAAAGATATATTTATTAAGGACCTGGGGGACGTTAACTGGTACCTAGGTATACGAATCGTCCGTTTTTTATTAACGGGAAATGTTAGGTTAGATTAGTAATAATATATTAAAAAGTTATTAAAATTAATGGGATTAAACGTTATACGGAAATAATTTACGTTATTTATTAAGGATTATTTAAAATACGTTATAAAGAATAAAGGCGTAATTAATAAAAAAGAAACGTATAAATATATAAGCTTTATAGGGAAATTTAACTTTTTTAATTATATTAACAAACCGGATATAACGTTTGTAACGTTAATTTGGGCTAAGTTTATAAGTAATTTGTTATTTAAATATTAGGAATATATTAAGCGATTATTGCGATATTTAAACGGTACGGTAAACCTGTTTTTTCGGTACCGAAAATTGAAAAATTACCCGTATCGGAAATATAATAATTTAAGCTTATTTAGAATAGTAAATACAAGCTTTACAAATAATAAATTAATTAAGTTTATAATAAATTGCGTATTTTTTATAGCTGGAACGCCCGTATTATAAATTTTAAAGTTATAGGGCGTTATTATTAAATGTATTACTGAAATAAAATACGTAAAAGTAAGAATAGCTGTAATAAAGGTAGCTAGGATTAGGAACTTTTTAATAAAGTTAAGGTTTATACCTAAAAGCCTTATTTCTATCTTGGAAAATAATATAGGTACGTTAAAGTAAATAATAGAAATATAGATAATACGAAGGAAACGTTATATTTAATTAGAATACCATTATGTACGTTAAGAGGTATAAAAGGGTAATATTAGTTTTTAATACGTAGAAAATAAGGATAATTCAGTAAATAGGCTGATAAAGCCTTTTTATAAGGTTAATTTCGAGCGATTTATAGCGAATTTAGGATTAAAGAAAATATAGAACGAATTAAAAAATATTTGAAGTTAATAGATATAAGGGTTTAATAACCGAAATTACTTAAAGCAAAAAAGCGTATCGGCAATTGGTGCTTTAAGATGATTACGGCTGGTAAGCTCAGGTTAAAGAATATTGCCTGGGATATTTTTTGTTATAAAAGAACCCTTTAAGTATGGATTATGTATGTAAAGGCGGTTCGCCCCAGACGTTTTCAGTCTGCAAGATCATTAATACAGAGTTTTGCGCCAGTATCCTATATTTAATCACTGTGACTGCTGATAAAAGGTTTAAGAAGGTGCTTTAAAATTAATCAAAGTTGAAAAAGATGGCTGGTTTAAAGTTCCTAGCCCTTTTTCTGGCTAATATTTAACACTTTTAGTCGTAAGACTGGCGAAAGGTCGTAAAGTTATCTTATACGGACTTAAGATTTACTGCGAAAAGCTTAATATCTTTTAACTTATTAAGATTCCCCCTGCTAAACTGTAAAGGGCATAAGGTTTATTAGGGTCGAAGCTTATCGGTATTACGTAACAGTCGGCTTCGGAATAAGGCTTTTCGCGATTAAGGTATAATTTATTGTTACCGTGAAAACTATTAATAGTTACCGTATTCGAAAATATTAGGTAAAATATTTATTGTATTAATTATTAATGTAATTACTTTATATCTTTAGTTTAACCTAGATAATACGGCTTAAACTTAATAACCTTGCATATAAATTAATACTATATTTAAATCGAAATGGAAAAAGATTATCTTTATCGATTATATTCCCCTTAACGAATTTATATTACCCGAAAACCTAGATTTAACAAGTAAAAAACATGTTAAAACTTAATAGGCTATTAATTAAAACGGCGGATATCGTAACGAACCTGGTACTCTATTAGTAGTCTTATTTCCTAAGTTTATTATCGTAAAATACGGTATATATTTTATCGAAAAACGATTAAATACGGTATTTAATTAATTAGATAATAAGTTTACCCGTATAAAAAAAACTTTTTAAAAAAATACTATTTCGCAAAAACACTGCTTTAACTTCGAAATAACCGGAATATAAAAAAATTAAAAATTATATTGCGCCTCTTTATAAGATCCGTACCATCTTTTATATAATTTAGCAAATTAAAGACACAAAAATACCAGGTAATATAAAAGATAAACTAATCGACGTACTGCAAATCCGGATTTAAAAAAAAGTATATTTAAACAGTTTTACTTTACGTATAAAAATACCTAGTTTCTTATTTAAAAAAGGAATAATAGCCTATAACTAATTAATTCCGTAATTAAACTAAATATTATTACGTTACAAAATACGTTTATGACAAAGAATTACGACAAATTCTTTTTCGGATTTTACTATATATTTTTTAATAACGTTAACAAACTTTTTTTCCGGATATAATTAAGTTATTTTAACTTTTATTAACAGGGATTATATAACGTTCTTAATACTGTTAAAGTTATTTAAAATAATAAACTTATAGAATTTTTAATTTTATAACTTATTTTTATCGCGTTATCGGAAAGATTTTTATTAATTTAATACCCGAAATAATTTGATTATTTATAAATAACGTTAGAATTAAAAAACTAAAATACGATATAATAAAGTTAAAGTTTTTCCTAGGATTAAAAAATTCGTTTTTAAGCATATCGTTAATATTAATAAAACGTTCCTAAATTATAAATTAACTGGCGTTACGATTAATATATAAAAGTCTTAATAATATTAAAAAATAACCATTATAATCGGATTTCTTTACGGAACGAATAATCGTCGACCCGACAATATTAAAATAATAAAAATTCTAAAAATCGGACCGTATAAAAATATTACGGAAGTTAAAGCTTTCCTAAGGATTACCGTTTATTATCGGATTTTCGTTAAATATTATACTATAATAATTAACCCGTTAACACGGTTATTACGAAAAAACGCGCCGTTTATCTAAGCTTACAATTAAAACTTTATTATAAGAACCTTAAAAAAAAGTTTATAACAACTCTAAGCTTAATTATATTAAATTATAATTTTAACGTAAAACTAATTATCGTAAAAACCGATTTTTACAAAGGAAAATTTGGAAATATTTTAAAATAACTAATTAATGGAATTAAAGACCCTACGCTTTTCGAAAGTAATACTTAAAAAGGAACGGAACTAAATTATAATATTTGCAAGCTAAAATATTAATTTATTGTTAAAATTCTAAAGCGATTTTAAAACTATATTTATAAAATCTAATTTCAGTTAAAAATTAACGTTAAAATCTTAGTAATTTAAATTAATAATTCGTTAAATTTTTTACTTAAAGCCTTATTTACCCGATAAACTACTGAAATAAAACAATTCGACTTTAAAAATAAATATATCCCTAGTAAAAAAAATGTAGTTACGAATAACTTATTTAAAATTCTACCTGGGCCTTTTAATATGTTAAACGATTAATAAAAGGGAAAAATCGATAATTTTATTAATATCCAGCTAAACGTTATTCGGTTTAATTTAATTATAACCGGGATGGCCTTTAAATTTTATAAATTTATTTAAAAATAAAAACCTTTTATCGGAAATTAATTTAAAACGTTATAAAAGTATGTAAGGTTTTTAATACAGTTAAAGATCTTTAATTAACTTAATGCTGCTTTAAAGAAAAAAAAGACAGCTTTTAAGAACGAGGTTTTAAAGTATTTCGTCCAGGACGGTATTTTTTAGCGTAAAGTAAATAAGTAATATGGCAATCGTAAAGTTGTCGATACCGAACAAAAACGCCGATTAATAATTAGATAATATTACGAGAAATCTGGTTACAAAAGTAAAAATTCCACTTACTGCCGTATAGCAGTTTTTTATTATTAATAAGATATATATAGGCATATTCGAGAGGCAATACTTACGTATCTTAAATATCAAAAAGTAACTAATCAACGTTTCGAAAAAAATTACGGTTTTTCGCAGCCTATTGATATAATAGTTATCTAGGTAATCGATACTTAATTTATACCCGACGATAATAATTACAAGGTTACTATCGAAATTAGATATAAATTGTTTAATTATTTAAAAGCTAGGGCTTCATAATTACTAACGTTAACAGCTATTAAAAAGTTTTTAAAAAAGCATATTTTTTGGTAATACAATATCCCAATTAAGATCAAGATAAATCGTAACTCCGAAAATAAGGGCGAAATTATTAAAACCTATACTGCGTTAAATATCGAACGAAAGGAAAACGTTACTTGCGTTATTTAGTATTAAGGACTTATTAAAAGAAGATATATATCGATTGCTAAAATTTAATAAAAGCGATAAATAATACTAATAAAAAATAAATTAAGCTTTTACCTAAAATAATATTTGTAAATAACATTATTATAACAAATTATAGCCTAAGTCCCTATAAGTTATTATATAGATAAAAAACTTTTTAACCGATCGAAACGGTGCTACCGATATAAAAAAATTATAACCTAAAACCCGAATACCCCGAAGGAAAACTTAATCTTATAACGGATTCGATTTTTAAAAAAGAAAGCAGAGGATATAATTAAAGCAACCCGGTTTATCAGCGAATAAAGTTATAAAGCTGCCAAATTTACTAATTATAAAAATCGTAATAAAATAAAAAATAAACCTCTAGAAATAGACGACCTAATATTATTATATAATACGCCGCAATATATAAATATATTTAAAAATATAAAACTTAAATACCGTTAAATTAAACCGTATTTAATTAATAAAACCACTATTTAAGGTACTTACCGATTAAAAAAGATTAATAAGACGTTATTATAAGGAAATTTCCTTGTTAATAAATTAAAATAATTTATAAAAAATAAAAAAGGATATTAAGAATTAATCGATTTATAAAAAAAATAACTAGACGAAACCGTTATCCGATGAATTAAAGGGAACGGAAAAAAATACGGTTACGAAAAATATTAAACTATTCGAAAACTGGTAACCTAAAGCCTTAAAATCTATAAAAACGAATATTATAGTATAAATCCCGAATAATCAATTAAAAAGTTAGGTTATCGTAAACGATAAAAATATAAATAGAAACGATCGATTATTTAGAAAAAAATGACTAACGCGTTTAATTACAAAAAACTAAAATATAAAAATATCGTTATTAAATAATTTTATTACATTATTAAATTCCGATACCTTTACTACTAGCCGAAAAACTTCCTTTTAACCGATCGAAAAGTTATATAAGTAAAATCGGTAATATGATTTTCGAATAATCTTTAAAGCTTGTTACCGGTAATCTCTTAAAATACCGGACAGTTAGTATCGTTCAAGTCCTCGACAACCTACAACTTTTTCTTAAAATTATCTCTAAAAGCTTTAAACCGATTATCCTTAAATATATATCTATAACCCTTAATAAACCTAACATAGTTACCGCAAAAATTCTTAACGAAATTTAAGATCGATCGATAACTAAAAAGAGGAAATATACCGGCCTAATCGAGATTTTTTAAATTACAATATCGTTTGTTACATAGCTTATAAAGTACTAGGTTAAATACTTTAAATACTTGAATAAATAGCTTAATAACGTACCGAAAATCCTTAACTAACTATAACATAAATTGACCTACGGGCCCTTTATAATTAATCTCGACGAAAACGGTATTTATCTTAGATTTATTTTTAAAAATAAACATTTTAGCAATCGGAAATTAAATATTAATTATTTCCTTAAAGTTCGTACTAATAATTCGCTATTTTAAATATTACCTTTTAACTGAACCGAAAGAAAATATAATTGATATAACTTTTAACATTTATAATTAATTAATATAATACTATTATAAATAATAAAAAACAACTTATTTCGAAATGTTTAAAAATAATACGGGTTATTATAAAATATTTATCTTAATAATTAAATAATTTATCGGTTTCGTCGAACTTTACATAAAAAAAAGTTAAAATCCCTGAATATATATATAATCCAGGTAATTAATTAATAATATAAGAAGTACGAACTGTAAATACCGGCAATAAAATAGGTATAAATAAAAAGGTATCTTTAAAATTAAAACCAGTAATTATAGATATTAATCGACAAATGCCAAACTGTTTTATAAAACTAATAACAGGTAACGGATTCTTTTCGATCGACTTTATTATACCCGGAATAAAAAAATAAGGTTTAAATAACCGAAAGTTATTTATAATTAAAATCTTAAAAGGTATTCCTTTATTATCAAAAACTATATTACGGTACCAATATTAAAAAAAAAGCTAGGTTATAAATAAGTATTTAATGGTATATAAAATTCTAAGGTTTACGGGTATTACCAAGATTATATAAAAACTTAATACCCCGATTAAGTTTTAAGGTTTTATTAATATAATAAATAACAAGTTTGGTAAAAATAAAAAAAAATTAATATTAACAAATTCTCCTTGCGATAAGCGGATATAATATCTAATTTCTAACAGTTACGATTAAGCTTGGTAATAAAATTAACTTTATTTTAAACGTACTTATTTTTTACGGACAAATATTTTAATAATTTAACTAATTACTTTAAATTATTATTTACGAAGAAATCTTAAACTCTCCATAAACCTAACAGCTGGCGGGAATTTATAATAAAGATAATTATTGTAATAAATTTATATATATATATAGGTACAAATATTAAAAGGGAAAAATCGGAAAAAGAAATTAATATTAGAAAAAGTTGTGAAATTATTAAAGAAAAAAGGTTATAAAAAAAGTATAAAGATGAAAGAAGGTATACATATACACCTGATTACATAAGTTATAATAACTAATTATACCTTTTTATATAACTTCAAATAAAATTTTCTAAAATTTCCTTAACGTATATAATTTTAATTAAAAAGGTTTATACGGGCCTTATATTTTTTTTAATTAATTACGTTTTCTATGTAATACTATTTTTAATGCTTTATATATATATATAACTTTAAATACTTATAAACTGTATTTCTAACCTTTATACAATTATATACTTTTATATATATAACTCCTATTTATAAATATTTACTTATATTTATCTTATAAATATCTATATTTTCTAATTAATTAAATACCGTTTACTATAATATCTTTATTCAAAAAACGTTCGGTAAAACCTGCCTATTATATCTTCAAGTTTAAAACTAAGAAAATTAACTAGTTTCGATTAAATAATTTCATTTAAATTATTAATATCCTTATTTTTTGTATTATCAATATAAGAAAATAATAAAAAATTACATTATAAATTTTACCGGTTTAACCCCTTTCCCTAGCATATACCTTATTTAAGATTTAATCGGTCCTTTTTTATTACCCCTTTCGATATAACAAATTAAACTTTAGGAATTATTAAGAATATTTCTTAAATTCGAAAAAAGTTAAACTTTAGCATAATGCTATTATTATACCCCTTTAAAGGATTTTTATACTTTTAAATAATAAAAAGTACTTCCGATTAAAGAATATTACTAACTTCATATATTTTATCGCCTATAATTTTATCGAAATTAAACTGGTATATATCTTTAAAACTAATCGTTTTATTGCCCGTCGATATTATACCCCGATAAACGAAAAATTAAAAATTATAATTCGGGCATTTACTTTAAATTTTATTTAAACCGTAATATATAATATTATCCAAATTAACGAAAATAAAGCTTATACTTACTAAGCAAGTATTTTATATATCCGATTGAAGCGTTTTCTGGTATTATTTAATATTACCTTTTTTAAAATCAAATTAAAAGGATATTACGGCTTTAGTATACTAAATAAAAACAGGCTAGTTTAAATAATTTGTTAATCCGTATTATAAAAGCTAGAATTTTAATATAAATTAAAAAATAAATTTATAAAGCTTAAATTACTTATTTTTTTTTAATTATCGTTAAGGATTTACCGTAATAAAAAATAAAAATAAAAGGATTATAAGGAAAGAAAAATATAATTAATAATTTTATTACGGTAATTAAAAAATACCTAAGGTCATATTTAAAAACAGGTAATAAAAAAGTGCCTAAGTATTATTAGCCGGATAAACGTTTATTATTTATTTCGAAAAAATTCGAATTATTATTAATACGCTTTTTATTTTTATATATTCCTTATATTTCCGTTAATTAGACATATTTCTTTTCCGATAAATTTCGATTACGATAATTTTTATTTAAAATCCGTTACGATTTTAAAATTAAATATATATTACGTCCTTTTTTTAATAATTAACGTATTAAGGGTATATTACGAAAGAAATATATAACGTTATATAAATAAGTAAGAGATATTTATAAAAGCGCTGGGAAATAACCGGAACCTTATTTTATTTAAGGATGGCCTGGTTAAAAGAAATATAAAAAGTTGATTAATAGTAATTTTTTTAAGGATAAGGTATAAAAGGATAAAAAAAGAACCAAGTAAAAGGAAAAATTAGCAAAACGAAAAGGACGAAGTTTAAAGTTAAAAATGCTGGAAAATAAACCGTGGGGGCGAATTTGGGTTAATTAATGGGTTTTTATATATTTATGGCGTTAAGAAATTATCCGCGTTAAGTTATTATTTATTTCTTACGATAAGTTAAAAATAAATTTTATCGTAAAAAAAAGGGTTAAAATGGTATAAGGTTTAAAAACTTAGCTTTAAGCTAATTAATTAATTTTATTTAGCTTTAAGGATATTTTTAGGAACTTTTTTCTTTCGGGCATAACCCCGTTATTATCCATCATTGTCGACACTCTTCTTTTACGGTCTTAACACCGATTAATACAGATTTACGTTATTTTCCATATTTGCTCCAACTATACGCTCGCCCGTAACCATCTTTTCGGATACCTACTAATTAGGACTATGTCTCCCCGACCCAATTTAATATTTTATAAGGGATTAAAAGATAACGTTAAGGACGAGATAATTTAAATAGAACGACCGATTACTTTTAACGATTATATCGTAAAAATTATTAAGATTAATAACTGACAATTTAACAGACGATTAAAAAAACGAGGACGATTTACCCTAGGAGTACCCCTTAATAATAGAAATAAATCCCGGTATTCGGTAAATAGAAGTACTCTTAGAAAAAGAAATACGTTTTAATAAAACCGAATTAGGATTTATGAAAATTAAAACCATTTAATAAAAAGATTTACGACTTATTAAGTATTAAAATTACGGTAAGATAAGCTATAAGATACCTTTATATAATAAATCTAAGAAATCTTAATAAGATAAGCTGTAAACGTTAATATTTAAAAGGTATTTTAATAAAATTTAAATGGAAAAACTTTTATTATAATATAACGTAAAAAAAACCTTTTGAGATTTTTATAGGTAAAGATATAATAAGAAAAAAAAGAAGCTAAAAAGTTAACCTAAGTAAGAGTAAAAAAGCTATAAGAATATAAAAAATTAAGAGAATTTATTAAAAAAAATATTTTTACGAGAATCATAAAAATAAGTATAACGATAAATCATTTAAATAATTAAGAAATAGTTATAAAAATACTAAAAATGGATTAAAACTGTGTATTTTAAAACTTTAAACCGATATAAACGAATGTATACCTTTTATTATAAACGTATTTAATATCCTGATTATAAAAAGTAGAAACGTTTTATTTATTAACGTATTATACGTATAGCTAAAGAAAAGTTTAATTTCCTTAGTAAGATAAGGAACAATGAAAATAATACATAATAATACCGACATTTTCGGACTATCGGCTTATAAGAAAAAATCAATTAAAAGATAACTATATAAAACCAGCTTAAAGAAAAGTAATATTTATAAAAAAATCCTTTTATTATTATAAATAATACAACTATTAAAAAAAAATCTAAAGATCAGTTATTAAATATTACTAATAAATTATTACCAAGTTTTAAATTTAATTCGTATATATTACCAACTTAACGAAATAATAAGTAATTAAAAATAACATTTAATAATTTAATAATTTAAAAAATATTATATTTAAATATACTAATTAAAAATTATTTAAAATTTTAAATAATTACTTTAAAAACATAAAAATATAAATACAAAGATAAAATAAATATATATAATAACTATAACGTACTACATATATAAGTGAGACGTATATATAAGCGAGACGCTTTTTAGCACTTCGTAATAACAAATCTAAATAACTTAACTATAACATATTCTAATACATCTAATTGATTTAAATCGACGGTATTCTTTTTCGCTAATCGTATCTACAGCTCTTTACTAAATGTATATATTATATAAGGTTTATTGCGGACGCCATATTACAATTCCTCCCTGCTAACCTATATGCGACCAATTACCTCCCGACGCATCTAGGCTAATATTACCCCCATTTCGAATGTATTAAAGCCGACCGACAGAAATACGATTACCGACCGAATTCCCAACCCGTATACGCAAACGTTTTTTATGCGGCTTTAATATATAGAAGATATTCGCAAAATAGAAGGCTATAAGGCTTATTGAAGACGCGTTACAAGGCTGAGGGGCAAGGCTGTAGGGCTTGTTATAAGGCGCGTCGCGGTATTATAGAACTTGTCTAAGCGATAATTCGACCCTACGTATTTAAATAATTAAAATAAACGTTTCCAATAAAAAAGAACACTTACTATACGGGATAAATACGTTTTTTCGGTCGGAAGAAAAGGTGGTAGCAAAAGAAATACTGTTAATAGCTATTGGAAGTAGTTATTATCAGCTAGAAGGGGGTGCAAAACGCACTCCATATACGGAAAGGCTCCTTCTAATCGGAAGATATATGTTTCGTTACTAGGCTATATAAAAGGTATAGGCGTACGAAAAAGATACGTAACTTAACCTAAAATAATAATATAACTAATATCCTTTATATTTAATAATTAATTAATTATTAGTAAAACGATATAAACTATATATTAGTAATAATTATTCGTATAATATATTAATTAGAATAATAACGGTAGTATTAACGTTTTCTATTATTTATAACGGTTTTAAAAATTAAGATTACTTTAAAGGCGAATTTTAAGTTAAAACGTACGCTTTTAATATATAAAATTATATCGATTTAAATTAATTTTTTCCGTAACTTATTAAATTAACAATATCCGATATAACCTTATATTCAAAAAAAATAAATCCATTATACGATACGAAATAATACCTTAAACGGTTCCTTAACTATATTTATATCCTCCGGGAAAACCAGTAAAAAAATCGATTATACCGGTTACCTAATAAATAGCCTTAAAATAACAATCGAAAATAAATAAAGCTATAACCGGGATTTTACGGCATATATTTCTAAAAATTACATATACGGTGTTTTCCAAAAAAATAATAATAACTTTATAAAATATATCCTGGAATCAATATTTTTAACGATTAAAAAAAATATTTTATTTAGAAAATAATTTACGGAAATAATAGGCTAAATTAATTAAATCCGGCAAAATATATAATAACAAGTTCCTAATTAATATTTAACGAAAATACCGTAAAAAACTAAAATAAACCTTAAAATCGATAAAAATATTAAACGAATAAATCGTAAAATAATAAAAAATTATAACCTAGGAATAACGATGTAGAATTTCGGAAACGAAAATAACAATTAACGTATTACATAAGCTTCTAAGCCAAACAAGTTCGCGAGCCGTTTTTTAGCACCTTTTAATAATAAATTCGAATTAATTAATTATAATATATTAAATTAACTAAAATTAATCGGATTTTTTTTCGTTAAACGTTTTTATAACTTTTTTATAAGTACGCGTATTATGTCCGGACTTGCCGTAAATATTATATTTCCGTTCTTTCGTTTTAACCTTTTTGCGACGATTATTTTTAACGGATGTTAGCTGTATTTTTTCATTACTTCTTTTTTTTTCGGTTAAAAAAGCTTATTCCTTTTATATAGTAAATATCCTTCTTTTTTGGAAACGTTTGTTTTTAATTTTTTAACGTTTATTTAAGATATTATTCGTTTCGCGTAATTAAGTAATTTTTTTTAGAAAAAAAGTAATTTTGCATAAAAGTAATAGGTTATTTTTTGTTAAAAGATTTGTTAATTTAACGATTTTTATCGGTAAGTTACCTTAATAATTTTTAATATTTTTTTATAAGTAACGTCTTTATTTTATTGTTTTTTTAATATTTTTAGGGGTTTTCGTAAGTAAAAAACGAATAAAACCGGTAAAGGTTAATAAAAAAACGGTTGGTATAAATATAATTAAAAGAATTTTAAGTTCGGAAAAAACGGTATTAAGATGGAATAAAACGAAATTAATTTTTGCGAATCTGGATTTAATATTATTGGACATTATAATAATTTTAAACGTATTATAAAAGTTGGTAAGGAAATTTTTTTTAATAATATAAGTATAATAACGTTATATTAAGTTTTCGATATATACCGAATAAACGCGTTTTAAAAAAAAAAATACGTTAAAAGATTAAAGTTTTTACGAAAAATATACGGGTATATAAAGTATAATAATATCGTAATTAGCGTAATATTTTTCGAATTTTATCGAATAATAATTTTCGTAACCGTCGAAAATAAAAAAGCGTTTCGATTTTTTCGTACGTATTTAAATATATTAATCGAAATATTAGATTTATTTTAAATTTAATTCGTTCGTTATTTAATTATTATTATTTAATACGATTTTTTAATTAATTATTAATAATAAGTTATTACGGAATTAAAATTTAAAGTAATTCTTTTTTATGATAATAATAAATAAGAATATAATTTAATTTAAAGAATTAATAGTTTAAATAATTATAATTTATTTTTTATTTTTTTATTAGGTTTATTTAAGTTTTTTATGTTTTTCGGTATTAATAATTATTATGCCCGTTATTATAAAAAGTTTTATTAAAAATTTAATCTCGTCGAAGTTGTAAATATCCTTTTTTGTAATACCGTATTTTACGATAATAATCCGAATAAGTTCGAATTATTTGTAAAATATTTCTGGATTTTCGTATAATATTTTTTAATAATCGATTTTTCGATTTAAACGCGCTTCGAATTTTTTTTGTCGTTTAATAAAGTTAAATATTTAATTAACCCCGATACGTTTTATAATACGTTATACAAATAATAAATTCGTTATATTTTTAACGTATTAATGCCGGATAGGAAACGTTTACGTATTTAGGTTAAGGATTTATTCGATAATAAATTTTTTTTCGGTTAGCGTTAATTTTCGTAAATAAAAAATAATATCGGTATGGGCGTATTAACTGTAATATCGGGTTTTTAAAGTAAATTCGGGAACGTTATATATAAAATATAATTTTTTAAAGTTAAACTTTAAGTTTTGTCTTTTAACTTAGATAGTTAAGTTTATTTTAGATTTTTTTATAAAACGTTCTATATTATGGGTATTAAAAAATTAACGATTAAAATTAGGTAATTAAGATATTAATAAAAACGGTTCGTAAGTTTGTTTAGCTCTCGAACTTATATGGTACGTTATATAAATTAATAACTTATATATAATATTAGCTTTTAATATAAGAACTTAAATAAATATATTTTAAATAATAAAAAGGTTAAAAATTAATAATAACATAATTAATTATAAAAGAATAACGGCTAACCTGTTAAATTACTAAACTATAATCTATTAATAACCCATATCAAAAAACATCAAGGTAACGTTTTTAACGTTTTACAAGATACCCGCGGACCTGTTTAATTAAAACGATCCTAATTAATAAAAGGCTAAGGATAGCTTTTAACGGCAAGAAAAAACACCAGGTCGTAAGCCGAAATAAGGCGGTTATAAAGGTTCCTAAACGGGCCGAAATAATAATAATAATAAACGAAAACGCTAAAATTTAAATATATAAAAGATTCAGGATAAAACGTATTTAAATTTTTCGTATACGTTACCCTAATATTGTTATACGTTCCTTAATAAAATTCTAGTAAATTTTATATTTATTAAGACAATTTTAATATTAATTTAAAACCGCATTACTTTCTATTAATCCTTAAAAGAAATTTTTTAAAATTTATAATATATATTTTTAATTTTATTAATAGATTCCTGTATTATAAGATTATAATTTAAAGTAATAAAATATACGTAAAGAATAATTTCGTTTTTATTAAAAGTTATAAGGAAATATATATATCATTTTAAAACTTTAAAAGTTTAAAAACGTTACGTTTATACGACGTAACATATTATCAAGATTTCGTATATAATTTAATATCTTTTCGGTAATTTCGAAAAATAAATATTAATAAAATGGCTAAAAAATTAATAGCTTTATTAGAAATAAATATAATTATATCATTATTACATTAATAAATAAGTTTAATTAATTTATTATTAAAAATATTAGCGTAATAATTATTTATATAACTTTTATATCTTATAAATAAATTATTAATTTATATACGGCAAAATTATTATAAATCGGTAACGGTATAATCTAGTACTTAAAATTAAAACAGTTTAAATTCGCAATAATTACTTAATTATAGTTTTATATAAAAGAATACATGTAAAATATTTTAGAATAGTTAAATATTAAACATATAATAAAACGAAAACTAAAAAGTAAATATACCAAAAGCCGAAAGAAAACGTTTTCCGATTAAAATAACAAATTATTATTAACTTTATAAATTCGAAAAAAACCCGAAAAAAATATAAATATGTTATATTTATTACTAATAAGTATTGAGGCTTTATTTAAAATACTTATTTTAAAAATCTAAAATAAAATATATTAATTATAACGTTCGAATACCTTTAAAAAATTTTAAAAAACCAAATTAAAGTTTTTTTTCTTAATAATCGAATATGATAACGAAATTTTAAAAAATTATTAATTTTCAAATATATTATAATCGCTTTTTTTAATATTAAATTTAAACCTTTAATACCATATACTTAAATATAAATCAAGGATATAAAACGTTTAAAAAATATAATTAAAAAAAACAATTACGATACGAAATCACATTAAGTTATTTTCGTTTTTAATTATATATATTTTTAAAATAATAATATATTTATATAACTATACCTTTAAATACGCATTTTTTTAATAAAATTTATATAAAATTTATTATATTTACTTAACGTATAAAAACGGTATTACACTATTTAATCGGAAATCTTAACAAATTTACCTATAAATATACGGCTATGTAACTTACGTTATAATAATTACCGTTATAAAGAAAAAATAAAAATTTTAAATATTATATTATAAAACTTAAATTAATTTTTTGATCGGTTACTTATTTACGAACGTTTACGAAATTTAAAACTTTTTAATTAATAAGCGTATTATTATTTTAAACGTATAATTTAATAAAAAATATTATAAATTTAAAAAAAAACCTTTTATACATTATAAAAAAATTACAAAAGTTATTATTATAAATAAAATTATTTAATTAAAACTTAAATTATTTAAATATAAAGAAAAGAAACTTTAAACGGAATAAGTTAATTACCGGTTAAATAGAAAGAGTAATTCCAAAGTAATATAAATGTATAAAACGTACGGAATAAAGAAAAATAAATTTATTCGTATAAAACTAATTACCTGTATATATTTACTATATTCTAATTATTTTTATTCCCTAGATTATTATTTTTACTAATATTTACTTTAATAATTATTATAATTATTACGTTTACGGCAATCATAAAAATAATTTTAAATTTTTATTACGTTATTTAACATAAAGTAAAAAAAAAAAAAAAAAAAAAAAAAAA